>CM042086.1:13218308-13319438 GCA_023512835.1 Taxillus chinensis
ACTTTGCTGGGGCACAGGGCACTCAATCGCCCAAGGTCTACCTAAATAATTTAGAGTGTTCATTTGAACTTATTTATATCCATACATTACGGTTTTAAAACACCAAATCATTAATTAAGCGGTGCAGATCAAACAAAAAAACTTCTTCCTAAATTATCGTTTTAAATTATTCTACCAACCTTACAAAACATAAAACTGCAAGGCTATATAATATATGCTGTAGTATGAGATTACACTTCCGTCAGAGAAGTTTAAAATACAATGGCCCAATTAGATTTATAGGTTAAACTAGGGCCTATATCTAGTTATTGGTGATTTTATTATGTCATATAGACGCACAACCAACTTAGAGAGATATAGAGATATTTGGTGTTTGTTCAGTTATGTTTAAAATAGTTCAAAGACGTAAGTAACGAAGAAGACAAACAAATTAGAGGAGACAAAAGTCAGGGGATGACCGCATGATATAACACACGTAAAAGTAGGGATGACCATTTAACCCGTATCCGCCTTAATCCGCTCTGTACCCACCCCGATGGGACAGGTATTTTTTAAATTTAACGGGTAACGGGACAAGCATGCCCCGCCCCATATACCCGCCCATACCCGCCAAAAATTCCTACCCCGCATCCCCATCTCATTTATCCGATTAGCTTCCGCCCCGTTAGTTACCGGACTGCCCACATACACGTCCCGCAAGGGAAGTTCTTAGTTAGATTTCTAATCTTGACAAAATATTTTGTTAGAATTTTTCGCACGGGACAGCTGGCGCTGGGCTGGGCGGGTGTGGTGGCATGCTGAGTTGGACTGGGCTTTAATTGGAGCGGGACGGGGAATCCCCGTCCCGCCCCGTGCCCCGACGGGGCACGCAACGGGTATGGATAATTTTTTTCTTAACGGAGATGGAGACAGAGTGACCCAATACCCGCCCTGTCCGCCCCATTGCTATCCCTACGTAAAAGGATAACCGGATAGAGTTTCCATACGTAGTAAAAAGAAACTACTAAATAATGAAGATATATGATGAACCCACAAACATGTACAGAAAATGAGTATCAAAAGGATAACAATCTATAACAACAAACATCAGAAGTTGTAATGAGTACGTATCAGAGGCTCCCATAAGAAGTATGAGAACAAACATGCGGCAAGTAATATTAGAAGCTGCAACAATTAAGTATGAGAGGAAGCAACAAGCTAGCAACAGACATTAACACAAAGCAAGTAGGAGAAGAATGTTGATGTAATGGATTATTGATCATAAGGAGAGAATTAATGTTGAAATATGAATTTGATCAAACCAACCAGCTGAATGAAGAATACAGGGAGAGAGGCCACTGGTAAAAGCAATAGCTTAAGCACTACCCAAAAAAAAAAAAAAAACCGGCCATTTTATTACCTCCATTTTCAAAATCGTCACCAAATTAATATTAATATACCGGCACTTTTAACTTTTAAGATAAATGCATCGGGGTGTTTGTAAATGGTATTAATATTAACATTCCAGATACGTGTGTTTATTATTTGCTCGAAAATCATGTCATCAAGTATAATAAATATTTGAGAATATGAGCGAAATTAATTTTAAACAATCTGTCACGTATATTGATTATACAATCTAGATATATCACCTTATTAAAATATTTTATTACAATATATAGATTCTCTCTTATTCACATTTAGCATGCTAAAATGAATCCGACCCGCTTGACCCAGGTCGACGGCACCCCCACTCCCCCGCGCGACGTTACTCCCACTCCTCCCGCGCACGACGTTGCTCCCCACTCCTCCCGCGCACGTTGGCACTCCCCGATTGCCGTTAAAAACAGTTGAGTTTTCAGTGTTCTCATGAAAAATAAATAATTTATAGTGAAACTTATATTAGCCCGGTAAATAAAAACACTGGCCTGCGTAGTTTGCGCCGACATTTGGCTTGATAGTATATAATAATATGGCAGCTTCTTCATAAATGGGAAGAAATTTAAAGGGGTTCACCAACTTTTGGCGATCCATGGTATATATATATATATACCATGGTATATGTGACTTTTGGGGCCATTCAAAAACGTCGGCTAGCGTCAGGTTTCCGGTTTTGCCCTTCTAGAAACCACGAGGCAGAAAGCAACCCCGGGTTGAGCCTGGGCCCGTCGGCTCCATTAGCCGCCCCGCCGATCAATTCTGGCTGGATCAACCTCCGCCAACAAATATTTTTCTTTTAATTAATTAATATCTTTCACTCGCTCTCTGGCCGAAGCTCTGGTGGGATTCCCATGGGATTCGCTCTAAAACACATCTTCGAAATAATCAGTAGTCTTGCATTTTTTGTTTTAATAATTCATTTTTTAAAAACTTATTTCTCATATCTTCATTTTAATTATCTATTAATTAAAATATTTTTTAATTTAACCTTTATATTTTAGAAAAAAAAACAAAAACATATATAACATTTTTGTAAATAATAAATCAATAATATTAAGTTAAGAACTATTTATTTTGTTAAATATTTTATTAAAATTATATAGTTCCAAAATGTCATTTTTAAAGATTTTTTTATAAAACTACCATTTTAAACTTAAAAAAAATTACATATATAGATTTTTTTAAATTAATATCTAAAGTATTTGTATAATGTAAGCTAATGCCCCTGTTTTTTTTACCTTTTTTCTTTTGCAATCTAATTGCTTGCCAAATAATAATAATAATAATAATAATAATAACAATAACCCAGATCAACCCTTATCCTCACAACGCCCCCTGCTTCTAGTGTTTGATTCTTTCTCGAAAGTTGAGCACAGCCCATACCCGTGGCTGATTTTTTGATTTCTTGCATTCATATCTCAAAAGCTGAGCACACCCCTATTAACCTATTAAAATTCACGAAGCTGCAACTGAAGCAACACCACAACGACGAACCTGAAAATGGCAGCAACGAGCTCTTCTCATGGTCTCGTGCTGGTCGGTGCCATTAATCTCACCCTTTCTAATCGAACCAAAAATAATCAATAACCGAAGAAACTTCAAATATACACGCATTTGATTGATATTAACACTTACGTCGATGTGTAAATAAAATAGTGCGGAGAAGAAATACCAGGCATATAACCGCATGCCAAATTATACACACCATCAGACCCCATTATAGGGTCGAGTCTGGAGTTTTATTTTATGAATCAAAGCCCGCACAACACCCATTATCATCAAACATAAGTCAAGACCCAACCTCCTATGTCCCACGATCATGACAGCATTTACATAAGTGCCAACCCCAGCCGGAGCCCGGCGGACTGGAAAAAGCTATGCAACAACAGGGTACGATGCACAAGTTGCAACACCTGCAATCAGATTATTGTTGGATTAGTTGAAGCCGTGAACGAGGAGGATATCGAGAATTCAATTAGGCATTTACAGACGCAAATTAAAATTTAGTTTGACCATTGAAATGATATATTGGGTAAGCATTCAGTAAGCCAAATTACAAGATGAAATTTAGGTTGACCACTGAAGCATGATTTATTCTAATTTACAGGCTCACTGGTTACGTGCTCCCTGGTGTAATAAATAAAATGCAGTTACGTGCTCCCTGGTTTGGGTTTCACTGGCAACAAATAAAATTCACCTATAATAATTTACAGGCCGAACAAAGGAATATTCTATTTGCCAAAAAAAAAAAAAAAAACTTACCACACATATTCTTTCCCATTTCCATCTTGAAGTACCCATTATCACCCCAATTTTCTCCCCAAGAATTTTTGATAAGCCAGTATGAAACTCCATCTTGAACCCCATACCCAACTGCAACAACCGCATGGTTGACATCCTGCCAGATAGAAAGTAGCCAGAGCAAGAGTAATAGCATGTAAAGACCAAATTTGGTAAGGCCAAATCACTGGGTACTAACTAAGCATACACTCATCACGAGTTTGTAATGCATGTTCATATGCACCATAAGGCAAAAGCTTGGATAATTTAAATCCTTGTATGCACTCAACCAAACATGTGGACATCAAAACCCATCAGAAAATTAATGACCTGACCTTTGATACCGACAGACTAAATAATGACAAGCTTAATCACTTCGTTAACTTAACAATACAATAGGTTTCATCTTACACAATTATTTCCTGCCTGCAACTTTGACATCTCTTCTCCAACATTTTTTTTTTTTTTGGGTAGGGTGGACTTAACTGAGAACTTACCATGAGCAACTTCTCGATAATAGGATCCTCATTTTAAAAGTAACCACACAAAAATCCTAAGTGGAAACTCACCATGGGACTTCTGCCACAGGTCTCACTGGTGTAGACTCCGCTTTTGTAAAATCGAAACCCATTCACAACCTGAAATGCCACACTTACAGGACGAACAAAGGCAACTGCATGTTTTAGTTCATCTTCAGCTCCCTGCATTTATATGTTTAGGAAATAAAAAACTAGGATATGTAAAAAAAATGTTTGTGTTCTATCTTATGCTGCTTTCTCATGCATCCAAGATAGTATTGTCATATGAAGTAACTGTCCAATTCAATTATAGAGTTGCATGACCACTAAAAAACTTGCATCACATTATTAACGAAAATAATTGTACACTATATTTACCAAGGTAATGTTGACAGAGTCAAGCACGTGGACACCAACATTTTCTGCTCTGTAATTACAGACACCATCTTTACCAGTGTAAGGGTATGCTTCATCAGTTTCAAGGCCACCCTGGTATTTGATGTACTCAAAGGCCTGTGATGGCAACCCACCACTGCAACCAAAGTTATTAAAAGCCCCAGCACAGTCCACAAGCTGCTGCTCAGACAAGGAAATTGGTTTCCCATATGCCTGGACATAAGCTGCTTCCAAGGACCCCGTGGTACTGCAATATGAAATTATCATATTTAAAATTAAAGCTACATTTGTAAAATTATAGTCAGTAAACAGCTCATTATAATGCAAACTCATAATGACCTGAACGTCCAGCAAGATCCACAATGACCTTGATCTTTGACCGGAGTGACAATACCCTCCTCTCTCCAATCTTTCTATAATACAGAGCATATTAAAATACCATGAGAATTCACTTCAAAAGGATAAATAAGTTACAAATTTGAACGTAAGACAGTTGCTTCGAATTATTCACCATAATCAATCAAATCATAATCCAAATTGTTTCAAAATAAATACTTTTGGTGTACACGCCTAAATACCAACAAATAAGTAAAAATAAAATATGAAGATTCTTGAGGTGTTATGCCTTACAATTATGAATAAAAAGAGAATAAAGGAAAATTTTATGCTGCAATGGCAAACCCAGTCCAATATTTACGAAGACCTTATGCATTGGTTAGGTAACAATCATAAACCTGGATGTTGTATCATGAAAATCTGCCAACTGACTTCTTACCGTAGATGGGTAAATTAGAATTGAAAACAGCAGATACAAGGCGTATCAGAGAAGTAAAACTGGAAATACCGTTTCTGGGAGAGCAGTAGTTGTTAACTTGTGGTTACCCTTGGTGGTGGCTGAGCAGTTCTGAGCAGCTCCCAACCTGTGTCTCTGGAATTCTTCCCACGTCCAATCAGCAAACTCTAGAGTGAAAACAGAACCAAAATCATAACCAGCAAATTACCCACACGAAAAGCCTTTACAAGAGGGCTAAAAAATAGAAAAGTAACTTAAATGGTTTCTACTCCATCTCAAGGAGACATCAACAACACAGTCAAATTCAATAGAGGCAATGAACTGCCATCAGCTGAGCTGCAGCTAAGACAAGAACCTCCGAAATCAGGAATCCTGTGCACGGTGAATTGGTAGTTATATCTCACTTAATGTGCAATGAACTAGCAAGGGCAGTTTGGTTCTTTCTGAGACTAGAAATAGACTGTCTAATTTCAGCGTCTATAAAAAAACTTTCAACTAATGAAGAAACAATTTCCAAAATCAGGAACCCTGTGCATGGTGAATTGGCAGTTATATCTCACTTAATTTGCAATGAACAAGCATCAGCTGGGCTGCAACTAAGACAAGAAGCGAAGGAAAACAAATTTCTCCTCTTTGCATGGAGCTTGGCTCTTTCTGAGACGAGAATTAGACTGTCTAAATTTTTGCGTCTATAAAAAACCTTCAAATAGTGAACAAACAACTTACGATATCAGGAATCACGTGCGTGGTGAATTGGTAGTTATATCTCACTTAATTTGAATGGAGTTGCATACAAAATGCACGTCACTAAAATTTATTACAGTACAAATGAATTATAATGATGCAGCATGCATGCTCTCGTAGTCGTATGCACCCTAGGAAGCTTAGCTTAATCTGGTTTGCTAAAACACCTGGTACTAGCTAAAAGACCTAGATTACTTAGAAAAACAGTTTATTCAATCAAAACTAAAACAAATACCACTGATCCCCTATTTTTGCTATCTCTTTCAGGATCCGTGAGTGATTCGCTTGATTAGTTTACTAAACACTAACCGCTTATACTTCTATGGAACACTTTGCGATAAATGATAAGAATAAACAAAAATCTAAAATCAACGCTCATCATAAGTACTGATGGACCAACCCAACCACCAGACAAATCTAAAAACGGGAAGAAGAAGAAGAAGAAAAAAGAGAGAGTAACGTTTTACTTACGATTGAGGCCAAGAGTGTACGGGAGTCCCTTCTTGTTCGAGGATCTGATGAACTTCAGGTTATCGGAGAAAATCTCAAAACGGAGCTTAATCTCCTTGGCAGTCTCATACCTCTTCCCATGCCTGAAAATCAAACCGGACGAGAAAAATCACACCAAAAAAAAAAACCGAAAGATCAATCAAATAGAGGTGCGAGGATCGGTCAATGAAATGGACGAGCCTGCTGGCGAAGCGCGCGAAGGATATGGCGTGACGCGCACCGCCGACGGCCTCGGAGACCGCTGCTTCAAGGTCGCGGAGGCGATCCGACGCCAGTCTGATAGGGTTCTCTTCCTCGAACTTGGATGCCGCCGCCGCCGCCGCCGCAGCGGCGACGCTGCAGAGCAGAAGCACTAGGGATGAGACGGAGCGGAGTCCAGCCATCCCTCTCGCTCGGTCGGTCTGAGTGCAGTGTGTGTGCAGTTTGCGTGGAAATGAGAACCGATGAGTGTTTTGGACCAGGATTTGTGGAGGGCGGGCCGGAGATTATAACAACTGATTTGGTACAGCGACGGTATACCATAAGGAGCCTGCGCTCTCAGGGTACCAGATATTTTGTTTTTTGTTTTAAATCTTTTATTTATTTATTTACTTGACAATGACTATACGACACGACACGACGTCCCCACTTCTGCACTTCGCCGTGACGTAACGGATTAGCCGCCTGCCGGAGGCCAATACCAAATTTGATATTCAAAGTTGGACAAATTTGCTCAAATGTTTTTTTTTTTTTCAAATAATTATTTTTAAGCATAAAAAAGTACAAATAAAAAAAATATTTTAAACATCATCAAAAATAAAAATTCATTTTTAGTAAAGCTATTATAATTTAAAAATAAAAATAAATATAAATATATTCTTATCCCACCTAATCTAATACTTTTATGCCTTTTTTGTAAATATGAATTTTTCACACGTGAAGCTTAGAAAACAAAGAATAATAATAAAAAACTGACAAATACAATAGCATACAATGACTATATTTTTTTTAAACTCAAAACCATTTAATTATGTATGAAAAACTTACACATACTATTTTATTTCAAACATTTCCGTTTGTTATTATTGCAATTCAAAACTATATGCCCTCACATCATTCTTCTTCATCATGCTGCTTGTTATCATGCTCGTGTTGCTCATCCTTGCTCCATTCAACTTTCCTCATCTTAAAATCAAAATGAAGTAAGCAAATTTTCTTCATTTTCCTCTTTATATTTGTTATTCATTTAATTCTATCAACCATGGGATGAAAACAATTGGATAGAAACCTAGCTTGCCTTCTTCTGCCTTAACCTATCAACCTAGCCCAAACCTATCATAAACTATCTCAATTTAACATTGTATGGCCATCTCAAGCCTAACTAAAGTTAAACCCCTTGCCCCTACACCCCTAATTGACCCTTAATTCCATGTCCTTGATCGTGTCAAGCCTTGTTGATACAATACTCTCGTCAGCCTTCTTTGATCCCCCAAGCAAAACCCATACCCATCACCCCTTTACCCCATCGTCAATACCCACTTACCTTGAACCTATGCCTCATTACTATCGAATTCTGGCATTTTCATTACTTACGGGTGAGAATGACAATCAACTTATATAATAAAGATTTCTTTTTTTCAACATGATATTGGTCAAATTACATTGATCATGTTTTTGTTTATAAATTTTTTTGTTTTGTTATTTCGGCATTTTTGATGGTAGATAAAGGATGTAACTTATAAAAATAAACTAAAAAATAAAAAAGGTTAAAAGTATATTTAACATAGATAAAAAGATAAAGGATAAATATTTGTAAAAGTGTAAAAAATAATAACAAATAAAAAAACATTTATCAGGTATAGAACTAATTGAGAAAGAAAAATGACTTTATTATTTATTTTTTTCTCATTATTATAATCAATTGATCTCACATAAAAAGCTTTAACCAAAATAAAACAAGTTAAAAACTCAAATTTTTTAATATACGTGAATCAACTCCTGAATTCAATTTTGAATCATAAATTATTATATTATGTGGGCAATTATATTTCATTTAGTCGATAACAACTCTCAACAACTTAATAAATTTCTTTCTCGTAAGATATATTTAAGTTTGCAAAGAGAATAATTCTAATAACACTAATATCTTAAAACACGAGCTTAATCTAATTTAAGTGATGACAACTATTATCAGCCTATTCGCAAAAGTATCACAAAAGTGATGACAACTATAGACAAATGAAATTGATAGTTTCTTGTAATTGTTAGTTAGAGATTTATCTTAATATACAATTATATTTAAAGCGAGTGCCAAGTATATACTTTCACGAAATGTTTTGTGGACTGGTTCATACTCTAATTCATATAATTTAGCTTATTTTTTTAAAAAAACATTCAAAAAATTTATGAATGGAGACAAGTAGCAAGTGGGCAAGTCAACTACTCTACTTCCCATAATCCAGGTAGAATATCTCTTGGATAGCTTCAAGGCATAACACGTACTGTTTTAAGTGCTATACAAGGTGGAATATGTTTATATTCCTCCATCATCAATTCATTGTCAAATGTCAAGTCTTCGTTGGCACTTGAAACTATCAATTTGTCTCTTCTGCTACTTTTGAAAGCATTATTGGTCTCTGCTATACATTATATACATTATTAGGGAAGCAACAACAACAACAACAAAACGAGTTAGGATTAGGATGAAGAAAGGCATGATAGCAACATGAATGGTTATAAAAAAAAAAAAAAAAGAATAGCTCCTAATATTGTGGACTAACAGATTTCAACCCACTTTATTACAACAAAAGCAAAAAAAACAAGGTTCAACCCAACCCATTCGCCCTGTAGAAATGAAGTATTGAGTAAACCATGCCCAGCCCACTATCGCTTTTTATGCTAACAACGTTTTCTTCAATATTCAAGTTGGATTGAGCTTTTCCCTTGAGAAGTTCTAAAATAACTTTGTTTTGTTGTTGGACTCGTGATGGAGCGTGGGCCGTGGACGATCCTTCTGTTCCACCCATCTTAAATTGGACATTGTAGTAAAAAATAAAACTATATATAATTGACAGAAAAAATAACAAAGCTTAAAATTAACATTAACATGAAATTAATGGGATAATGTATAGTTAACGAAATATACGAATTAATTATACTTTCATTAATAAGATCTGTAAATTTCACTATCTTTAATTGCCATGCGAATCAATTGGGAGGAACACGTAAGAGCTCCTGACTAATCATAATATACGATGAAAATAACATAAATCAAGGGATTAATAAATTATTGATAATCTATTATGGCAGTGGATCCTATGAGCACGAAGCATAGCTCCATCTTGCACCTGTAGAGAGACCATCATCTCGTTCTGAGAAAGGTATTTGATAGCTGAATTTTTAAACATTGGTGTGATTTATTCTTTTCAAATTAACGTTTAAAATTTAAAACTTTTACAATTGGAAACTAATAAAATAACAAAATAATCTCCTCACTCGTGTCCCGCACGGAAACCCTTTATAGGCAAAACGTTTAAAATTTATAAGTGGAAACTATTTAAAATTGGAAACTAAACGCATGTCCCGGCACGTACTACAAATTAAGCGCAGCGACAACCTCCCCCCGCAGTCATTCCCTCTCCATCCCTCAAGCCGCCGACAAGATCCTCAACGAGATCTGCGCCTTCGCCGACATCATGCAGAACAAGGCCCAGATTCAGGCCAACCAGGGCATGAATCCACCGCCGCCTCCGAAGACTCCCCGGTCCCCCTCCCATCATTCTTCTGAGCCGAGGTTCGGCGGCAGGGTTTGGAATGACGTCCCGGACGGCCGGAAGCTGTATGTGTTGTTCAATTGTCCGTATGCCGTGTCGGATGTGGAGATACGAGAGTTCTTCGCCAAGTCGTACGGGAACGTATGCCAGATTCAGATGCTCTTCATGAACATATCGCACGCTGTGATCATGTTTTATTCCATGTCGGCGGTGCAGTCGATCGTTGGCGACGCGTACGAGGCGGATCTGAGCATCAGCGGTAAGAGAGTCTTGGCACTACGATTCGGGCCAATTCCCCGCCACCGCCCCCCGCGCCGATGCCCTTTTCTGCCGGGGTTTGAAGGCGGGCATTGGGAGGACGAGCCGGCCGAACGGAAACGCAGGGGTTGGGAGGACGTGCCGGACGACCGGAAGCTGTCCGTGTTGTTCTATAGTGAGTACGCCGTGTCGGAGGCGGAGATACGAGAGTTCTTCGCCAAGTCGTACGGGAACGCATGTCAGATTCAGACGGTGTTCATGACCGAAACGTACGCTGTGATCGTGTTTTACTCCGAGTCGGCGGTGCAGTTGATCGTTGGCGACGCGATCACGATGAAGTTCAGCATCAACGGTAAGAACGTCTTGGCACTACGATTCGGGCCGAGTACTCCCCCGTCCCCTTTCCCTTCCCATCAGTATTCTCATCCGAGGTTTGGCGGCGGGGGTGGCGAGGACGTGCCGGACGACCAGAAGCTGTTCGTGCCGAACACTCCCTGGTCCCCCTCCCATCGGTCTTCTCAGCCGAGGTTCGGTGGCAGGGGTTTGGAGGACGTGCCGGACGTGATGCTCTACGCAGGCATAGATATGCGAGTTGTCCGCCAAGTCGTACGGGAACTTATTGATAAAATTAAAAGCTAGTGATGAAGACCATCTGCCCGTATCAGCAATTCTTACCGGTAGCTTAGTTGGGTTATTTCTTTGCCTGAGTCATATTTCCGTTTTTATTTATTTCTTTATTCTGTGTCGTGTTGATCAAGGTAAGATCATAGGATTTGTTATTTATTATCAGTCTTAGCTGTGATTGAAATCACGATCTTCTTAATTTGGTAAGAGGAGTCTGTACACATTTTTTTTTCAAAAAAAAAAAAAAAAAGTTTGTTTTTGTTAAATACCACAAAAGAGTGTATATGTCTTCTTGTCTCTCTGTTTTTTCTTACACTTATCAAAGACGCGTTCACAAAAAAAACCTACCCCGTGAACCCCTTTACCCCCCCCAACCGGGGCGCCTTGGCACTCCCCCAGCCCCCTCCCGTCAGTTTTCTCAGCGGCTAAAAGAAGCGTCTTGGGACTCCTACCTCTTTAAATGTTCATTTATTTGGTATTGAGTTACTCATAAATCAGAATTCAGTTCTGTTTTTTATTTTTTATTTTTGAGTTTTCATCCCTTTACTCTTTCTTGCTCATATTCTTGTCTACTTCTTTTCAACAAAATGCGTCAGTTTATGATTATCTAATTCTCCATAAAAAAAATTGAGCCTTATTCAAAAAAAAAAAAAATTTTTAAAATTTATAAAAAAAATTAACTTAAGCCAAAAACCCAAAAAATTTATGACACCCAATTTATTTTTTATTTTTTGAGTTTTCATCCCAATTTTTCTTCACTCTTTCTTAGTTCAATATTCTTGTCTACTTCCTTTTTTAACAAATATTAATTTGACTATTTTTATTATAATTAAGTGATATCATACTATTTGAGTGCACAATTCTAAAGTTATACCCAAGATGCTCAAAACAATTGATAGCCATGCCACCAGCAAAGTTGATCCATTATATCATTGCAAGGTCATATAATATGACATGCTAAAGAAAATGGTGGAGGTCTACAAACATATTGAAAGAATGAGGGAAGAAAATGTTGATATGAAATGGATAGTTAAAGAATATATCAAAATATGATTATCCCATAAGAGTTCACTACAAGTACTTTAATAATTGAAACTCTTGAAATATAGTTGTCGAAACTCTAACAACTTTAAAAAATGAGAAGACAAACCCTACCTTAGGAGAAACATCATGCTTTAAAACCAAAAATAAAGAGAAATCACTACATAAAGGGAAAAAGAAAGTGAAAAGTGAAAGTTGTTGTAAATATGACGGTAACAAAGAAGACAATCGCTAAGAAAGATCAAAGTGCAGTTGTCAACATTAAATGTGTGATGAAGTAACATAGTATTGCAATTGAAGCTTTAATAAAAGAGCATTAGTGAGTCAAGCAAGTTAAAATGTTAGTCTCAATTTTATGAGTGGTTGTAATTGTTGTCAATAACTGGTAAAATCTATTAGCAAGTAACATTTGAGAAGTGTTATTCCCATTACGAGCATGGTGGTGTAATTGTTGTCAATCAATTGCAGCAAGTAATAACTTGAAGTTGAGGCTTTGTGTCAATGAATTATCTTATAGAGTGATTTCAATTAAGTGAGCCCGTAGAAGGAGTCTGACTATGCACGAATGTCTTAGTATGTCTTTGAATATGATATGTAGAAAATGAGTATCGAAAAAAAGTGTTTCAAAATAAAGAAACCCAAAGAGTTTTAAAATAGGAAGTTCGAAAGATCTTTGAGATAAAAGAGTATCGAGACAAGGAAGTTTTGAAGAGCTTTGAGGTAGGAAAGTATCACGACAATAGAGTTTCGAGATAGAAGAGTATTAAGATAGAAGATCAAAATAATACTTCAAGCATCAAGTCTCTAATTAGTGTTCTGAAGCATCTGTGTTTCTAGAATAATGTTTTTAGATATGATGTCTTAAAATAAAAAGAAACCCGTATGTGGGAAATAATAAAATAAAATTTAAAAAGGCCAGTTAACCACAAACGTTAAAGGTTGAGGCCAAAAAAACCAAAAGAATTTATATAATTTACAGGAAAGGGAAAAAGAAAAAACCCAAAACTAAACCAAAAATAATAAAAGAAAATGCAAAACCAACTAAAATTTTTTTTTTTTGGTTTTTTTTTGGTATAATTTATTATTACTTTAAATTTTAAAAAAAATTTCCTAAAAAATTAAAAAAAATTCATTTTTTTTGTTCTTTAATAACTAATAAAATACGGAGAATACATGATATTAAGAAAGGGCATGATCTCAATGTTTTTTATTTTTTCTCTTTTTGTGCAGAGAGGGAGAGATATTATTAATATTCAATTTATTTTTTTTTTTTTTTTTAATTTTCATCCAAAAAACCTTATTTATTAAAAAACAAATAAAATAAACCAAACCCCCCCCCCCCCCCCCCAACACAAAACACAAATATAAAAAAAAAGAAGACAACCCTGAGGTAAAAAAAAAACACCAAAAAAAAAAAATAAAAAATAAAAAAAAAAAATAAAAAAAATAAAATACCAAAATAATCTCCTAACGCATGTCCCGCACGTAAACCTTTTATAGGCAAAACGTTTAAAATTTATAAGTGGAAACTATTTAAAATTGGAAACTAAACGCATGTCCCGGCACGTACTATAAATTAAGCGCAGCGACAACCTCCCCCCGCAGTCATTCCCTCTCCATCCCTCAAGCCGCCGACAAGATCCTCAACGAGATCTGCGCCTTCGCCGACATCATGCAGAACAAGGCCCAGATTCAGGCCAACCAGGGCATGAATCCACCGCCGCCTCCGAAGACTCCCTGGTCCCCCTCCCATCATTCTTCTGAGCCGAGGTTCGGCGGCAGGGTTTGGAATGACGTCCCAGACGGCCGGAAGCTGTACGTGTTGTTCAATTGTCCGTATGCCGTGTCGGATGTGGAGATACGAGAGTTCTTCGCCAAGTCGTACGGGAACGTATGCCAGATTCAGATGCTGTTCATGAACATATCGCGCGCCGTGATCGTGTTTTATTCCATGTCGGCGGTGCCGTCGATCGTTGGCGACGCGTACGAGGCGGATCTGATCATCAGCGGTAAGAGAGTCTTGGCACTACGATTCGGGCCAATTCCCCGCCACCGCCCCCCGCGCCGTTGCCCTATTGTGCCGGGGTATGACGTCCGGCGTTGGCTGGACGAGCCGGCCGACCGGATACGCAGGGGTTGGGAAGACGTGCCGGACAACCGGAAGCTGTCCGTGTTGTTCTATAGTGAGTACGCGGTGTCGGAGGCGGAGATACGAGAGTTCTTCGCCAAGTCGTACGGGAACGCATGTCGGATTCAGACGGTGTTCATGACCGAAACGTACGCTGTGATCGTGTTTTACTCCGAGTCGGCGGTGCAGTTGATCGTTGGCGACGCGATCACGATGAAGTTCAGCATCAACGGTAAGGACGTCTGCGCACTACGATTCGGGCCGAGTAATGCCCCGTCCCCTTCCCCTTCCCCTTCCCATCAGTATTCTCAGCCGAGGTTTGGCGGCGGGAGTGGCGAGGACGTGCCGGACGACCAGAAGCTGTTGGTGCCGGACACTCCCTGGTGCCCCTTCCATCTGTCTTCTCAGCCGAGGTTCGGTGGCAGGGGTTCGGAGGACGTGCCGGACGTGATGTTCTATAGTGATCGGGACGCAGGCGGAGACATGCGATTTCTTCGCAAAGTCGTACGGGAACTTATTGATAAAATTAAAAGCCAGTGATGAAGACCATCTGCGCGTATCAGAAATTCTTAGCTGTAGCTTAGTTGGGTTATTTCTTTGCCCGAGTCATTTTTCCGTTTTTATTTATTTCTTTATTCTGTGTCGTGTTGATCAAGGTAAGATCATAGGATTTGTTATTTATTATCGGTCTTAGCTGTGATTGAAATGTTTGTTTTTGTTAAATACCACAAAAGAGTGTATTTGCCTTCTTGTCTCTCTGCTTTTTCTTACACTTATTTGGCACTCCCCCGTCCCCCTCCCATCAGTTTTCTCAGCGGCTAAAAGAGAAGCGTCTTGGGACTCCTACCTCTTTAAATGTTCATTTATTTGGTAGTGAGTTACTCATAAATCAGAATTCAGTTTATTTGGTAGTGAGTTACTCAAAATGCGTCAGTTTTTTACTTTTTATTTTTTGAGTTTTCATCCCTTCACTCTTTCTTAGTTCAATATTCTTGTCTACTTCCTTTTCAACAAATATTATTGTTTATGATTATCTAATTCTCTAGGAAGAGAATATTGAACCTTATTCATAAAAAAAATACATCTTTTTATTCACATGCCAATTATATCCGATGTGGCAACTTCATTTAGCATGCATGTAGGTGTCCCTTCGTATAAGTAATCAATCTGTGGATGATTCTTTTTGTTAAATTGCATTGCACCAACCAAAAATTATGCCATCCAAACTAGTTAATCCTTGTACGGAAACGTAAAAATAAAAAATTGGAAACTGGGTATTCTGAACATTGAAAACTAGATGTAACCATGGTGGTTTTAGTATAGGAATTGGTTTTCCTATTAGTTACATTTCGTTACATGTAATTATTCATGTGAATATAATTATTTTAAAAAACTAGGAACATATATTAATTTATATTATACATAAATAATTTTAAATTATTTGAATTTATTATTTTTAAAAATAATTTTATTTTCAGAAAAAATAATATCAAATAATGAACTCACTAAATCTTTCACTATTTATAGAAAATATTAATTTAGCCGGAATCATAGGAGAGAACGATGTTGTAGACCATTATAAAATCATTGTTGACGATGATGTGGTAAACCTTGCCACAACCAATGGCTGCAGCTATGAGGACGAGGTAGTGGTCGAAGCAAATGACGCAGTCTCTCCAAATCTGAAACTAGAATCGTGCATCGATCGTTGGAAGATTATCCCTCTACCTTGGAATATCAGTCGCCAGTGATCCTCAACTTCACCAGCCTTGATTGCTTTCATTCCAACAAACTACAATTGTCATACGTGAAGGCATCGAAGTATCTGATTGACGGATGGAATGTTTTTTTAATTGGAAATTATTTTTAGCTCATCTAACTTGATTGGTTAAATTTAACCAATGATTTAACTATTAGCCAAATTCACTATAGCAATGGAGAATTGGATGTTGACAGTTTTTACATCTTTATATATTTTTAAGCTAAATTGTGATTTTGTTGACTCGAAGGCAAATGACCTAAAATAAATTATATATCTCATTATCGTACTTAGTATAATTTGTCGTTAGTAACTCAACTTTAAGTTATTAATCTAAATCAACTTAATTTTTACTTTTTAAAAAATTTTATTTATAAGTAAGCTATACAGTTAAAACACAAGAGCATTAATCTCCACTTTGAAAAAACTAATATAAATCCAACAGCATAAATGATGTCTCTCTGTAATTAATCTGCATAACTTACCTACATGTTACACATCCTTTTTACTTTTTTCTATTGTTAACTTGACTAAATGTCAAATTTATTTTAATTTAGTTTGAAACTATTAGTTTTATGCTCGAATCATTCTAATAAAATTGTTTAATTATATAATACATAAAAATGCAAACTAACTTTATTTTTAAATAATTTACACTACCAACATTTCTTAAACTGCTAAATTCATTGAATTGTGACATAATTTATGAGTTTGTTTTTGTTAAAATGAGAATTTGCTCAATATATAGTATGATTCAATAAAATTTTGAACTTAGTTAATACATTAAATGTGAATTGAAAAAGTGAAATTAATTTATGTTTGCATATGCTTTATATGAGTTTTAGATTTAATTAATATAAATTGAAATTAAAAATGGTAACTGTATAATAAATTGCAAGATTTTGTACAGTTAACTGATGATTAAATTAATGGAGTTTTCAATTACAAATAAAAATAAAAGTAGATTAGCCATAAGATTGAATGATAGTTAGTTAAAACTCACAGGTCCTACGAGGTCTCAAATCTTACCTCTCACTTAAATTTTGTGAGGTATATATCAGATGTGAATATCTAAGCATACATTGATGGACTTAGTTACGTGCTGGGATGTGGCGTGACCATGTACCTCATAGTAGTAGTCACCTTTGATTGATGGGAATGTTTATATAAAATTGTCATTCAAAAATATTTTAAAAAAATGAATAATTTTAAATTGATAATTTAGAATTAGCACATTACTACTGTAACCAAATACATAATTAACAGAAATGAATAATATTAAAAATGCAGCATTAGTTACATAGGCGATAGAAGATATTTTATTCTGAAAGTCAAAACTTTGATTAGTTCATTTTCCTTTTCAAATTCCTTACTCTTACCCCATGTTTGTTGAAGGTATAAAAGGCATAAAAATGCATGGTGGATGGAAAAAAGGCATGGAAATATTATTTTTTATTATTAGACAAGGGAGAAAATGAAATGAAAAGAAAAACCATGGAAATGATATGAAAATTTAAAAGTAATTTTATGACAATCAAAATAATGAATTTATTATCAAAGACTATCAAAATTATAAAACTATCATTTTACACCAATTACAAAAAAGTAAAAATCATATTTCAAATGATGCTATTTTTTCCCTTTTTTTCAAATTACAATTAAACTATAAGAATAATTTTTTCAGTCCTTTTTCATCCCAACCATTTTTTAAAAACGTTTCCCCTTTCCTTTAATTTTCACCTTTTACTAAAATGATTCACATCAATTTTATATAAATATATATTTCTTATGAGAACTTTTTAGAATTTTGAAAAAAATAATCTGCAATTAATTTTTGTAAAATAAAATTTGAAAACAGAAAATAAATAGTGCTTTATTATATTTAAGAATTCACTATTTATTCATTAAAAGTTTTTCCTATAATAAATAAAATAGAGCAAAAAATATTAAAATGTTATTTTAATAGAATAGAAAAATTATTGATAATAAGATGTAACTATTTTTTTAATTAAAATTTTATATATATGAAAAACTAATGTGAATATTCTGAAACTCCTAAATCTATCCCGACTAAATTACTAAAATTAATTTATTTTTAAAACATATTCTGGGTCTGTTTTCCAAAAAATGAAAATATAATAATTACAATTCTATTCAATATCTTCCAATGCTCATTTTTTCCCATCCAGTTGCATATGTTGCAATGATTGTACTCTCTGCATACTTTCGATCGGTGATTTAAATATAATCATATTTTTCATATTCTAAAAGTCTTCGATCATGTACGTTGTCAAATAATAGTTATATATATTTCATGTATTAATCATTAATATATTTTAAAATATAAAAATACATTTAATTAGTAAACAATTTAATATTAAAAGCGGATGTCATTGGACGGAGGACTTTTATTGCGAGGTACATTTTTCCTCGTCGTCTAAAAAGAATCAGTCAAAAAAAATGTCAGCTGTAACAGAAGAAACAGGCCACATTTATTTTTACGAGGTTGGCTCTCTGAATGTAATTTTTTTAAAGTTAATTTAATAAATATACTTAAAAAGTTTCTGTTCAACCTTCTTATTTTAATAAAATATTTAATATTATAAATAATATTTTTAAAATTTAATATTTACTATTACATATTCTTTCTTTAAATAATTATATTTCCTTTTACATTATTTTTCTTTTTAATTTATCTTTCATACTTTTACTCATTTTTTTAAACAATATTTTAATTAGAGAGGAAAAGTATAAAAGAGGAAAAGTATACCCTAAAAATGAAATTGTTAAAATAACAAAAAAGATAATTGTTATTATTTTAAAAAATCAAATTTAAAGAATAGTAACTTCTTTAAGAATAGTAATACTCATTCACTGCGTTTCTGTTCAAATTTAATATTTTTTTATTTGAATTACTTAATTTAATAAAAATATTTTAAACGTAACTCTTAAGTTTCTTATTTTAATAAAAAAATATGAATTATGTTCTTTCAAATTTGACAATTATTATTATCTCACACTTGTTTCTATTTAATTTTTCTCTTCTTAGATAAAGAATAAATTAATATTTTTAAATAATAATATTTTAATAGAAATAAATTGTTAAAAAAAAGATTAAAAAGTATACTTTAAAAAAGTGAGTTTTTAAATAACATAATGTGTACTTTAAAAAATAATAATTGAACTTATAGGTATTGTTGTAAATGCTTTCATTGCTCTTCATTT
This sequence comes from Taxillus chinensis, assembly GCA_023512835.1. Lineage (NCBI taxonomy): Eukaryota > Viridiplantae > Streptophyta > Magnoliopsida > Santalales > Loranthaceae > Taxillus > Taxillus chinensis. The sequence continues at coordinate 13,237,756 of CM042086.1, forward strand.
TAAGAATTATTTTGAAATTTTAACTCTAACGGGACCAACACTATTATCTATTATATATTCATTTTTATTCAAATATTTTTCAAATTTGTTTTTACTATTTTCGTCTTTAATAATATATGAGGAGGAGATAAAGATGGTGAGAGAGAAAAATTAATGAAATATTATTTGAAAAGTAAATATTTACTCTTCAAAGAGTCAGTCGAAGTAATTGTTATGAGTATCACTATCCGTGCTCGGTTAATAATTGATGTGAAAAACTGGATGACCCCGGGAAAATGTATAATTTTTTTTTCTTCTCTGCTTGGCTGAGAAAAACATTATGGATAAGCGTAAAATACTTTCCATAGCAACTCATTCGGAAAAGCTAAAAACAAAATATACAGTGCAAACCAAATTTTTATATTACCCTTAAAACAAACCGGCTGATCAACCACATAATATAATAAAATAATAAAATTAATAATAAATATTAAAAATATTTTTTTATTTCTTTTCCACCTGTTTTCTATCCTAACCAAGAAACGTATAGAAAAATAAAATTTCACTCTAACTTTTTCACCTATTTTGTATGTTTTACCAAGCATAGCCTAGTTCATAAAAGTTTTGTGTATTATAAAATATTACAAGAGCACTAGTTGCAGACTCCATATATTAGTTTGTTTCATTCAAAATATTAAAAAGTCATAAAATTATTCACAGATTTATATTTAAATTTATTATAGGATTTACATAATATTTTTTAACATATTATAAAATATTATTCACTTTCAATAATTATTAAATTATATATAAAAATTTTCTTTCGATTTTATGTTTCATATAATATTTATTTTTATTTCATATTAAATTATAAAAATTATTATTAAATTTAAAAAATAATATTTTAATGATATAGAAAATAATTTAGAGAGTATATATTTATATAAGAAAGTAAAAGTTAATTATAAAATTTAAAAATAATAATTAAAAAACTATTATTATTGCTCAAACGATATAATTATAAATTACATCACATCTAAGATATAATCCAACAACACCTAGGCCATTCTATTGTTCCTGAGATCAACCCGCAAAAGACGGACACCCTATTTAGCCCACACTGGCACCTCATATAGTGGTCCGGAATTAATCAAAGACAGATGTTTGAACACAGTAATTGAACTCAAAAACTGTGGTCTTCCAAGGCTCTTCCCGTGTCACTGGACCAATCCGACAGGGGCGCATAGACATCCCTTTTTCAACTTTGTTAGTTGGGTTTCAAAAAATATCAATCAAAGAAATAAGTACTTAAACTCATATATCCCTCAGTTTATTTCCATTGCCTCCTTGGTGCTATACCCTAGAGCCATGAAATTAACCTTAAAAAAAAATTAAAAAAAACTGGATCGACAGTTTTTAATTAATTAATAAAAGTGAGAAGACAAATATGTCATTTTAATTCATTAAAGTGCACCATTATTAATAATTTATTTTAAAAATTAAAAATACCAAAGCATAAAAACAAAGTAAAAGTCAGCACTGCCGAATTGAAAATCATCAGGAGCTCTGAAGCTTCCTTCGAAGCTCCATCCGAACTCCAAATCCCACACAAATTGTCATTATATATACAAACATTCCGTCTCCTAACGCCCCGTGCTCTCTCACTCAAAAACATTTCATCCACAGCTTCTGCAACCGCAATTTGTGATTAATTAATTAAGTACGAAATGGAAGCGAAGAAGAAGAGCATATGGAAATCGATGATGATCGCCACCTGCTGCTGCTCCTCCTCCAATCAGATCAGCGACGCCCACCGGTCGTCGTCGTCGTCGTCGTCGCACCGCCGCTGCAGCGAGAAGAAGAAGAAGAAGCAGCAGCAGCAGCAGACGGGGGCGGCGGGCACCGCGGCGGCTACGGCGTCGGCGTCATTCCACCGGCTTTCGATGTCGGAGTTCAACATCCAGAGGGTGTCGGTGTCGGACGTGAGCAACCCGGGTGGTGGGTCGCTGTCGGAGGACATCTCCAACTCGCTGGTCGGGTCCAACCTCCACGCGTTCACGCTCGCGGAGCTCAAGGCCATCACCCAGAACTTCTCGTCCGCCAACTTCCTCGGCGAAGGCGGGTTCGGGCCGGTTCACAAGGGGTTCGTCGACGACCGCCTGTGTCCCGGTCTGGGTCTGGACCCACAGCCGGTTGCCGTTAAGCTCTTGGACTCCGAAGGCCTCCAAGGTCATCGCGAGTGGCTGGTGCGCACTCACTTTCACATCTCCCCCCTTAAATTTCCACTTTGGTCCTTATGGTTTTTATTTCTTTTCGTACGCTTTATTGAAATCTCACGCATTAATTATAAAAAGCACTTTCCAACACATTAATAAATCAATCCTTACCCAAAAAAAAAAAAAATAGCATATGCGTGTCAGGAATAAATATCTTCTATTTAAAACGAAGTTAAAATAGTTGTTTGCTAAAATATGTAGAGTTTGTTTTTAATCATTTAATATTTATTTCTATTATTGGCACATTCATTGATGCAATAATTTAATATTGAAGGAAAGAACCCAAAAAAAACAAAAAACAAAAAACAAATCAGTTGAAGCTTTTGTCTCTCTGGAATAAGCCCTTGTTTACATATTTCATCAGTATTTCACCTTGGTTGGTAATATCAATCCAATCCATTAGCTTAAAAGGGACTCTAGCCACATAGATAGACTTGTTTTGAAGGAGTGTTCGGTTCAAATTGGTCCTTTTAGAACTACACGGAGCTTTAGCTTAAGGTTCGGTGGGTGTGTTAAATTAACGCGATATGATTAGAGGAAGTCCACTTTCACATTTGTACATCCATAATATTTGATTAGCCAAGGGTATTTCACCTTTGTACATCTACGGATCTACCCTTCCCACCAAAACAGTACACGCGCTTAATTCACAAGCATGTGCAGCGCATAATCTTTTAAGAGTAAAATAAAGAAGAAGAAGAAGAAGTATATATGAACACGGCCTCTAAACTATAGTAGACAAAACAGTGTAACAAGTGATGAGTTCTTTTGGGTGGACAAGAATATATAGAAGGGTCACGCTGTATATTTCTTACTTATTTGATTCGATTATATATTATTTGATTGCTTTAAAACACCTTACTAACAAAGTGTTTAAAACTTAAGTCTATGTTTAAATCGACCTTAGTAATTGTTGTTAATTAATTAATGGGGGTTGGAGTTGGACAGGCAGAAGTGATATTTCTGGGGCAGCTGAGGCATCCGCATTTGGTAAAGCTGCTAGGGTACAGCTGTGAGGATGAACACAGGGTGTTGGTCTACGAGTATATGCCACGTGGCAGTCTTGAGAACCAGCTGTTCAGACGTAAGTGCCTCCACCTTGTCGCCTACCCTCAACTTGATCTATTTCGTACGATCTTATAAATTAAATATAATATATATCTACATATAGTGTGGTAGGTAATGTAATATTTTATTATTTTTACTGTCTCACGAAGTCATATCACAGTGATTTACTGCTCATAAATTTGACTTGATATATATATTAACAATGATAATACAGTTGATTTTGTTCCTTTTATGCCATCCTTTTTCGCAAAAAAAGATTCATGGCTATATTAGGTCTTACGCAGGGCATTATTATTACGCGCGAAGTAAACGCGTTAAACCAAAGAGTATTGACACACCGATTGTGACAAGATCATATTACTTCTGATCAAGAGTCACGGTGAATATGATCAAATTATTAAGGCAATAAAATGCTAGCTAGCTACCAGTTGTAATAATGATTTTAGGATGAAAAATAATAAAATAACATAGTTTTAATATTGTACATTATTCCTACTATTACAATGATCCTGATTCTATGGTGTAGTAGGTTAGAAAAAAGAACACATTGGATAGGGTGGTAAGGGATTGAGTTCAGTTTGACGATCCTGATACTATTAACGAGGTTTGAACCATGTTAATAAAACAAACCATAATTAATTTGCTTTTAAAAATGCAGGATATTCAGTTGCACTCCCGTGGTCAACAAGAATGAAAATAGCACTCGGAGCGGCCAAGGGCCTGGCATTCCTCCACGAAGCAGAAAAACCTGTCATCTACAGAGACTTCAAGGCCTCCAACATCTTGTTGGATTCTGTGAGTTCCCTATTCCTCGTCAATGTCAACCATAACCTCTCCCCTCGATCTGTGTGAACACATTTCATTGGTAGACGTACGCAAACAAACTATTGCTAGTACGTATGTACACATGAAATTTTGACTCATCCTTGTCATCGAGAATATGGATGGGCTCATACGTACGTATGTAATGTACATACCGTGTGGACACCTTTCATTAGTAAACGCAGAATGTAAACAAACTAGCTAGCATGTGCACGTACACGTACGTGAAATTTGAACACATCCTTGTCATCAATAATATTATGGGCCCCGGATTAATTACGCACCAATTAAAGCTCCCATCCCAATCCCATGTTTGAAATTTGAACTCATATTTGTTGTCAATAATAACATGGGACCAGGATTACACACCAAAGCTGTCGGATTTTGGGCTAGCCAAGGATGGGCCAGAAGGGGATGACACCCACGTTTCCACAAGAGTGATGGGCACCCATGGCTATGCTGCTCCGGAGTACATCATGACTGGTAATCGAGTACCTAAAACACGTACTGACCAGTTTACTAAACCGGGTTAGCTTCAATATGTGGAGCGTAAGTTTAATAACAATGTTTTCAGGTCACTTGACGGCCAGGAGCGACGTGTACAGCTTCGGGGTGGTGCTGCTGGAGCTGCTGACGGGCCGGAGGTCCGTGGACAAGGCCCGGCCACAGAGAGAGCAGAACCTGGCGGAGTGGGCCCGACCCATGCTGTCGGACCAACGTAAGCTGACCCGCATCATGGACCCCAGGCTGGAAGGCCAGTACTCGGAGAAGGGCGCCCAGAGGGCGGCGGCGCTCGCCTACAACTGCCTCAGCCACCGACCCAAGCACCGGCCATCCATGAGCGCCGTCGTCGCCACCCTCGAGCCCCTCACGCGCTTCCACGACGTCCCCGTCGACGCGCCGTTCGTCTACACCGTGCCTCAGGTGGCCACCGAGTGCGACAGAAAGTCGCTAAAGGATACGAACGAGCGATGTCCGCCGCGGGAGGGGGCGGCCCCGTCGCCGGAGGTTGATAATGGAGGCGGTGGAGAGAGCCAGCAGCTGGTGAGTGACGGAGGACGGCAGAGGCACCGGTGTCTGGGGACGCCCAAGTCGGATCCCACGGTGTTCTCGGAGACTGTCGTGGGGGAAAAGTCGGAAAAGGGGTTCAGCTCTCCCCTGCGTTAATTAATGGGGTTGATTAATTCTTTCAGAAAAAAAAAAAAGATTAAGTATTTCACCACGTGCTTAATTAATGACTCTTTTTTCGCTCCCATAAATATAATTTTCGTATATGGTATCTAACTGTATATAAATATAGATTTCTGTTCAAATGCACTGGGTTGAATGGGAAACAATGATATTGAGGCGCTGTCAAAATAATTATTTTTTTGCTAGTCTAGTGTTGGCCATAAAATCCTTAAAAACTTCCAATAGAGTTTAATCAAACCATATAAATTAAAATTAAATAGCTTTTAAAATTAACTTCATTCATTCGATTTAAAGTTTTGAAAAATTTATATATTGTGGTTGATTTAAGGTTCAATTAATTTGATATTCCAATTTATTATGTATTTAAAAAAATTATTTCGTATAAGCATGTGTAGATGGCAATGCACTAAAGCAAGTCTATTTTTTGTCACGTATTAATGCTAATAAAAAATTAATAATACTTACGTATCGATTTTAGTTTGTTATTTTTTTAAGCTGAAGATATTTAGTTTGGTTTTAAAAATGCTGTGTAAATCAATTCAACCGGTAAACGTTCACTTATATTAAAGACGGCAACTATTAAGATATTGGCAAGCTTTTTAATCTTATGCTTTTTTTTCATAAACCAATTTTGAAAACTATCCCAATCACTTTTAGTCTTATGTTTTTTTAAATATAAATATTATATAAATAAAAAAACAAAAATAAAGATAATAATTATTAGATTTTGGTAAAATATTTTTATTTAAGATCTTAAAAAATAGACACGTAATATTATGTGACTCCCATCATAAAAAATCTTGATTAGTGCATATGATCCAAATGAGGATTAAAATATGATTTTGAATCTTATACTGGTCCAATGACAAATTTGAGTTAAGTTCGTTGGTTATTTTGATTTCAAATTGGATTTAAATATAAATTTAATTTATCGTGAGGTTACTTTATTTTTTTTCTCTACCCAATTACCTTATTTTATATGAAAGATTTAAAAAGCTTATGAACCCACAACAATGGTGTCAGCTTTGCAAAAAGCAACGTTTGTTGATGGCGTATCGACTCCTTTTTCTCCTCCTAGCATATCAAGGGTTCATATATCGTACTAGTCCCTTGTAAATATAACCTTATTAACACATTCTTGGAATACCTTGATGCTATGAAAACTATTTGTACTACTTGTGACTTTAACAGATATATAGGGTCTTAATGTAGTTACAACATAACTATTCAATTCAACATTTTCTTCAATCCTACGACTGGAAGCCATATAATCTTGCAAATCTTCTTGCAAATGAGGAGTTTAAGGTAAATCGATATATGCATGTAGACAAACACGTTTTGCTTACCAAGTGAATAGGTTGCTCTTATATTCAAAATTTGAACTATAAAACTAAAACAATAATATGAAATTCTAATAAGATTACGCATAAATATCTAAAATTTGATTGTATAATTTTGCAACAAAAATCGAACTCTAAAGTATATAGTACAATTAAAAGATGAAAAATGTCATATGAGTCGGGGAAGTTGGTAGGGAAAGACACTATATAGTTGGCGTTAATGTGTCGGCATTTATTGGAAAATGTATTTTAATATAATTTATTGCGTCTCATGAATACAAAACACATCATGGATTTAAAGTCCAAGTAACACTATTAAGTGACAAATATTTAAATAAATAATATTTTTTTACACTAAAAGAAATTATTCGAATAGTAAAAGCTGACTTAGGGGTAATAGATTTTTGGTATTATGGGTTAATTTTATTTTATCTCCCGCAGGCTGTTTCCCTGCATAAAATAATGGGGAGGAAGACATTGACATTTGACAAACAAACGAACAATCGTGTTGATCAATTTAATTTTAAAATATAATGTTCGCGAAAATTAAAGCTGATCGATCTATACGAATATATGAATCTTTTTTGGGACAATACAGCTAAGCAGATTTGACACTTCATGATTCAATACTGACCGTCGTGAAGTGTCCCTGTGACCTGCTGGTCACGACCCACAAGTCGTCTTCGATTGGACTATACTTTTGTTTTAATATAGGCCCACCTCGATTTGACCGTTTCTTTTTCAGGGCAAGATGATTGGTTTTGAATACTAAAGTCTATTTATTTCCTGTAATTTTTTAAAACTTTCTAAGTTACCTTATTCGTTTTTGTTTATATTATTTTAAATACTTTTTTTAATTATATTTTCCTTCCTCTTTCTAGCAATATCGGCCCGACCTATTCTGTCCAGGTTCCCCGGCCGGGTTTGTTCCGATCCGACAATGTATTGTCGGGTTGAATCTTCTCCGTTGATATTTTATTATATTTCTAAATAAATTTTATGTAAAAATTTGGAACGGGTTTGAAACATGTCTGTCCATGTATTGTTCACGTTTGAGTTGAACAGTATCCAATTCTGTTCGAATTTTTTTTCATTTACTAGAATCAGTCGACACATTTATCATGAAATAAAAAAATATTTAAAAAATAACTAGTTAATTCCAACAATAAAAAATCCAAATACAAATCTCATTTTACGAAGTGGAATATAAAATTATTTTCATTTAAAATTTAAATTTTATCTCTAAATTATATTGAAAAAAGATCAAAAATAATAGGAAAAAAAAGTGTCAAATAAGAAATGGAATGTGAATGCCTAAAATAAAAACAATCAAATTCACAATGAAATATTGATGCTATTAGTAAGACTTTAAATGAATCAAAGTAGTAAAATATTTGTACGTGTTCATTATTATTCATTAACGAATCGAATTGAATACAAACATTACAGTATGTTGTTCATAAACTGTCAATGAATGTTATTATATTATTTTATGAATAAATATTTATAAACTTACTCACGAATATTTACGAACACAATTATAAAAACCTGTAGAAAAAATTCATACTATATACTTATCACAAAAAAATAAATTAGTTGATGGTATGACTATATGATTATTATTTAATATATTTATAATTATCATATATAATTCATCAAAATGTAATAATAATAAAGAAAATTTTTATTTTTATTTAATAATAATATAAAAGTATATATTTATTAAATCATATTTAATAAAAATACATTTATATCTAATAAAATAATTTATATATATTAATTGATTTATTATTTTTTATTTATAAATAATTTTTACTAATATGAATTATATTCATAAACGTGAACATTTATTTATAAATATTATCAATTATATTTATAAATATAATAATAATTTATTTACAGATTGACTCCATATTGTGGAACAGTACGGTGGAGATTGAATGGGGTTCATAGACAAATAATTTGTTTGTGTCAATCTGAATTTATATTAATAATCTTTCTAAGCCGAATCTGAATTTATTCATAGACATTTAATTTATTTACACCCTCTCTATTTGACACCACCGACCTCAAAATCAATCCAACATTTAAAAAAAAGTGTGGTAAGCAGTCAATCCACCATTCAATACTAGAGATGATATTATGGAACAGTACGGTGGAGATTGAATGGGGTTCGGGGCAATGCCATTTCTAGTTACAAACAAATACCACTTCAACACAATGCTTACATCTACAAGCTCAAAATTAAAAATGATTGATAATTTTTATTTTTATTTCAACTTAGGAGGCTAAAAGCACAGCTGCACATGGCACGTCAACAGTAGCTCACAGGCAAAACCAGCAATCGCCTAAAAGTTATCAGCTGTAACAAAAAATGGTAAAGCTCATGACCCGATTGCCATTAAGGGATGTAATACAAGAGGTTTGGCAGTTTAAAGGACCGTTCGGCCACGGAATAGCCCACCAAATCACTCCACTGGTCCCCTGAATTCCCACGAATCCGGTATCCTTTCTTTTTTATCTCCCTTCTCTTCTCTGATTTGTAGACGGTGGCCAGAGTCCCTTGATCAGAAGGTCCCCTGTTTCATGCAACAAATCCATCACCAACATAGTCATGGCCATGGTGCATTGAAAGAAAAGCCTGAGCACTCACAAGTATAGTTTAAACATTCATCGCACTTCAATGATCTAAATAAGAGTGAACATAGATAATATAAAAAAAAAATTGTGACATTGTTCCAAAACGGTTCATATACCTCAAAAAAAGTTCTTCCCAATTGCTATAGCCTGCACGCAGAAGGTTTTTTTCCGTAACATTTCTCTGGTGCTCACTTCTCCCCGTCAGCAAGAAAATCGTAAAATCCATCTGTTTCAGTTTGTTGTACAACTCTAAGCTCTTCGGTAAAGCAGGTGCATCAGCCAAATCAACCCATGCATCAAAACTGGATTCATCAAAGGCCTCGGATCTATGTACAAAGGAAGATGCGAATACAGATCTTAATCAACCAACACATTTACGTGGAACCATATTAATCGAAACACCTTAAAAGCATGACTTGTAAGACTAGTATATATATGTATATATATATATATATATATGCTTGTTTCTCTTTGTTGTATTTATGCGTCCCCTCCACCCTCAGACATATACTTGGCGCAATTTATATATATATATATATATGGTCTTACTATCAAACCAAACACAATATGAACAAAGAACTACTTCTAGTGACATTTGGATGATGAAAGGCAAGAATATGGATCTAAGCACGTATCCACATATGGTTCTCACATAGCAGGAACAAACCATGAAAGTGCCTGGAATATATACTAACATTTGAAGACGAATTGAAAGATGAAAGCGCGTTTATCCTGATAATGTATTATACATATGCATATATGCTATTGTTAGAAGATGACTGAAATGCAGTATTTATAGTATGCAACGTATGTCAATGGATGTCACAATGTGGACTCAACTATGGAAGAGAGCTGACTTTATGATCTTTTCAGGTGAACTCTTGATAAGGTATGCAGATTAACCTGAAGAAGTCACAGTGAGTATAAGAATTCAGATTCCATAGTAATGAAATTCTGAACATGAGTTATAAAGAAAACTTGGGTTCAGGCATCTTTTTATGCAAGCACAACCAATTAAATTTCTTATCAAAGTCAAAACCACAAACTTACATCCAGACATCTTTTTTTTAGACCGGGCATTACAGACTTCGTAGTGATAACAAATCGTTAGTCAAATTTACAGCACCCAAATTCTGGATATTGCAAAAGAACCGGCCACATCTAAAGCCGTAATGGGTTCATTATGAATCAGGAGGTCAGGACCCAATCATGATTTTCATATTCAAATTAGATAACCAATAAAATAAATAAATAAATAAATATACCCGACCCCATTATAATCAAAAACCATTATATAAATAAACCTCGTACAATTATAAGGAAAGAATAACAGGTATCGTCTGCTTAAGTAAAACGTCACACAAAACAAAGCTTTGAAGTTATAAAACATAAAAATCAAACACGAAGCACAGAGGGCGAGGCTTTAAAATTAGCACGGCTCACCCAAAACCGTGGGTTTCGTAGTACGGAAGATTAGAGAGAAGCGTCTCGTCGATGTCAAAGACCCAGGCGTCCTTGCCGTCGGCGGAAACATTCACCGCCTTCGCAAACTTGAGCGAATCGGCGGCGGCTGAGGCAGAGTCCGACAAGTAGCGGTCGCCGGTCATGTAGTCCTGCACGTAAGCCACGCAGCGCTCTGGCACCGTCTTCCAGGACCCGGCGTTGTTTGTCTCGACGGAGTACCTCCAACTATCACAGAACAGGCCCCCGCAGCCGTCGTGGCGGCGGCGACGGTGGCGGTTGACGGAGACGCGGAGCTGACGGCCCTCCGGCGGCATCTTGATGAATGACTGAGAGAGACCGCTGAGAATGAGGCTGAGAAAAACAGCGGCGGAGAGGAGGAACCCGCCGGCGGCCATGGCTGATTGCCGATGAAGTCCCTCCCTTTGGAATGATGGTGGAGGAGGGGGGCGGTGGAAAAGTGAGAAGGGTGGTTCGGCTGTTATTCATTTATTTATTAGCGGTCCGGGTCATGTGGTATTTACTTATTTATTTATTAATAAAAATTCTTTTCATATTTCAAATTAATACCAAGAGTGGTAATATGTGTATAATATATAGTGGACTAGTAATGAATGCTTTCATACCTATAAAGTATATTTAAAAAAAACTGTGGGCATTGGGAACACAACGCTTATAGCGTTCTGAGTGTATGCAAGAATATACAAAGATTTTGGTTCAAGTTACTCTTGATATTGAATTTAAATTTAACAAATCTATGTTTGGTACATAATATTTCGATTATTGTTTTTTAAAAATGGTAATAATTATTTAATTTCAAATTTTACTTTTCAAAACAGGTAAGTTTTATTGATATATTTGGTACATTTATGGATTATGTTTTCTTGATTTTGTTTTAAATTGTAATTTAAAAATAATTTTTATGAGAAATATATTTTAAAAAGTTTTTATTTTTAAAAATTAAAATTTTAAAATATAAAAAATTATTAAGTGGGCTAAAGTAATAAAATAAAAAATAAAATTTTATTTAGATCTACTATAAAATTGAGTTTCCATTAAAAAACAATAAGACTTATTGTTTTTAAAAACTATTTTTAAATTTATATTATTATTAAATTAGAATATATCTATATCGAGCTCACCATTTTTAAAAACAGTATACCTGATTGTGCTACCAAATACGCTTTATAATTATTTTTAAAAATTGTTTCTAATTGTTTTTACTTTTAAATATAAATTTAATTTCGTCAGAAAACTCAAATAATATTTTTTATGTTATTTTATTTTATTAGTTGGTCTGATTTTTTAAAAAGATTTATGAGTCCTAATTTTAAAAATTAAATTCTTTTTAAAATATATTATTTCTCATACCAAATAAAAATTATTTTTAAATCAAAATTCAACATAAATTACAATATAATAAAAAATACAAAAATCGAAACTCATACCAAATACGCCCGATGTCTTCAATAATTTGGATTCCATCTTGTTTTTTATAAGTACATAATGTTTTGCTTAATCTATTGCTTTATTTATTTATTCTATTTTTTATTTTCCCTCTTATAAAAAAATGAAAGTACCAAATATATGTATTTAAAAGTTGTGATTTCATTTATAAAATCATGAAATAAAAAATTTTTGTTTAAAAATCTTGAATTGAAATTAGGAATGACAATGAAACAGATTATATCGGATACCTGTCCTGCCCTACCCCCTAATGAGATGAGTTTGCAATTAGTATAATTGGATTCAAGGCGAATTTGAGACGAATATCTCTGACCCAATAAAAATTTAAAACGGATTTGGGACAAGATAATTCGTCCAAATCCATATATATCAGAAAAATATAGTATGTTTATTGGGTATCAGTCCCTCCCTAAATTAAACGAAATGGGTTCAAAATAGAATTAACCCATTCAAAACCCGGTTAACATTCTAAATTAAATTCAGTGTCATAACACAAATACCAAAATAATTTTTTTCCAATACGACTCTTATATTTTTGCTCCTTTCGATATATTTGAATAAGATTTTCATTAAAAAAAAAGGGTACTAGCTGTCTTGTTTATTTATTGTACAGTTATATCATAGTTATTGCCATTCGGTCGCTCGTTAGTAAGACTTGACATGGATAATGGATTCATTTCTTCACAGCGCAGCAAGTTACATTTATTGGTGTTATCTTTGCACAATATTGATCACAATATTTTTTTGTTTTCACCAACTACACAGATGTTCACTCACATTTTTTTATCTTTTAAAGTTAGTAACATTAGTTTTCCGGGTTTGTGGAATTAACCTTGAGGAGCACTTTGGATTCAAGGATTTCAATGAAGGAAGCAATTAACCACATTGCCAGTGACCCTAGACTTACATGGCGCTACTATCTGTGCTAGGGGAGGAGCTGAAGAGGGAGGTAGGGCTTTCGTCGGTGAAGAAGGAGAGGTTTAAATTAAATTGTTAGTCCATGTCAAATGTGCTTTATTTGTGGACTTGTCCTCTCCCGATAGACGTTTGGCCAATAAAACATAAAAAAATTATTTTTAAAAATAATACGTCTCATAAATTTAAAATTATTTATAAATAATATAAAATTATTTGAAATTTTAAAAAATAATTATATTTAAAAAAATCAGAGGACGAAAGACAAAATACGACATGAAGTTTAATTTTATTTTAGCCAGCAATGCCTCTTATTTAAATGGGTACACCACATGATATATGATTGCCATATTAAGGGACGTAATACATGGGGTTTGGCAGTTTAAAGGACCGTTCGGCGACGGCGTAGCCCACCAAATCACTCCACTGGTCTCCCGAATTCCCATGAATCAGGTATCCTCTCCTTTTTATCTCGTTTCTCTTCTCTGATTTGTAGACGGTGGCCAGAGTCCCTTGATCAGAAGGTCCCCTGTTTCATGCAACAAATCCATCACCCACTTAATCATTAAAAGAAAAGCCTGAAACTCACTAGTACATGGTTTCACCATCTAAGTGCATGGTTAGAAATGTTTCACAAATGTTATCAACCCAATATTTATTAATAAATATCAAAAGTGACATTTTTACCTTTACTTGGTTTTAGGATGAAATAGTATTAAAATAAGTTATATTTTTGCATTCACAAAGTCGGGTCTGAGTGTGGTCTTTTGAGATTCATAAAATGATTTTCAACATATTATCCACGTGTTATGATGTTAAAAAATTCTCAACATCCTAAAGGCTTTCAAGGATGCATGAAGCACTACATTAAAACTATATTATTTTGATATTTTAAAAAAACTTATAGACCAAAACAGCATAAATTTTAATATAAAAAAAATAAAAACGACATAGTTTTAGTGAATTACGTAGTACAATAATTATGGATCCTAATTTCTAATTAAATACTAATGAATGAATATAGACAAAATAAAATGTGAGACATTGTTCCAAAAAAGGTTCACCTACCTCATAAAAAGTTCTTCCCAATCGCTATAGCCTGCACGCAGAAGGTTTGTTTCCGTAACATTTCTTATGGGCTCGCTTCTCCCCGTCACCAAGAAAATCGTGAAGCCCATCTGTTTCAGTTTATTGTACAACTCTAAGCTCTTGGGTAGAGCAGGAGCGTCAGCCGACTCAACCCATTCATAATAACTGGATTCATTAAAGTCCCCAGATCTATATATATACATAATCAACCAACACAGACATCTTTTAGACCGGGCCGGGGATTATAGACTTCGTTTGTGATCGATCACAAATCGTTAATAACTTTAAAAAAAAAAAAAAAAACATAACAGCATATGAAGTTGAGAGTGTTTTTAAGGAAAGAGTAACATGTGTCATCATCTTCTAAAACAGAAAAAATCAAAACAAAGCTTTGATGAAGTTATAAAATAGAGAAAAATAAAAGTTGAATGAAGCTTTATTTAAAATTAGCACGGCTCACCCAAAACCGTGGGTTTCGAAGTACGGAAGATTTGAGAGCAGCGTCTCGTCGACGTCGAAGACCCAGGCGTCCTTGCCGTCGGCGGCGGACACATTCACCGCCTTCGCAAAATTGAGCGAATCGGCGGCGACTGTGGTAGAGTCCGACAAGTAGCGGTCGCCGGTCATGTATTCCTGCACGTACCCCAGGCAGCGCTCCGGCACCGTCTCCCAGAACCCGGCGTTGTTGGTCTCCACGGAGAGCCTCCAACTATCGCAGAAGTGGCCCTCCGGCACCATCTTGATGATTGACTGATGAGCGAGAGCGCTGAGAGTGAGGCTGAGCAAGACAGCGGCGCCGGCGGAGAGGAGGAACCCGCCGGCGGCCATGGCTGATTGCCGATGAAGTCCCTTCCTTTGGGTTTGGGATGATGGTGGAGGAGGGAGCGGTGGGGTTGTTGGGAGGTGAGGTGAGGTGAGTGCTCTGTGCTCCGGATGGTATTCAAATTTATTGATGAGCATCGCATGCAGTAAGCTGACGTTGGACGGTGATTCAAAAACATTTAAGGAACCAAAACACGTTTTTCATTTGTAAGTGGTCCATGTCCGCAGATTTTTTTTGTTTTTATATCAGTGGTCCGGCCGTCCGGGTGTATTTATTTATTTATTATTCATAATTCTTATCATATGGTTATGTCACGGGTATATATTGTGGTAAGATGTTTATAATAAATAGTGCACTATAAATGTTTTCGTACCTATATATGAAGTATGTTAAAAAATGCTATGGGCATTATTGGGCATACAACTTTTATAGCGTGCTGCGTGTATACAACTTTTATTGTACGGTTATATCCAACTTACATGTCACACTTTCGGGTCACGGCTCCCTTTTTATATCCAAGTTTAATATTACAAATTTTTTTATACAAACCTTTAAGTGTATATCCAGAAGCATCAAAACATCACAAGAACAGTTTTAGGCAAATGATGACCGGTAGGCCGCGACACTCTGGCGTGTTGTGATATAAGTAGTTATCTCCTGCTATCATTTCAATATTTAATTTTTTTAAATTATATTTATATAAAAATCAATCATTAAATTTATAATATTTAATTTAATAGTCGATATTTGAAATAAATATCGATAAAGTCTGAAACAAATCAAATGATCACGGTAGTGAGTTGAACACCCCTGAACCCAAACTCTAATGTGACATGATCCACTACAAGAAAAAAAAATCTAATTTTCACTTGTTCGACATATTCTTTATTATTTTGGGCCTTTAGTACTTCAGGGCAATACAAATATTCTTCATATTTCCTTATTTTTTCCCAAATTTCATATTCATTTATGCAATTTAGTTATTGTATTTACACTGGAACGTGCATATGGGTTTTATTCAATATGATTATTTATATGGACCGGGTTTTAGTGCTATCTCTTTTTCTTTTTTCTTTTTTTTTAAATGGGATGGTTTGTTTTCAATTGAAGGGAGACATCACAAGAGAAGTCATCTTGTTGATGTTATTAGTCCTACCATGTCCATTGAAAATTATTTGCATGTGCTTATATTAGGTCGATGGTTAAATCCATACAAAGATTTGGAGCAAAAAAAATTATAAACGCGCTGAATACCTGATTTAATTCATTGAAACATCATTTGCTTACAATGAGGATTAATTTTTCCTTATCTTTTCGTTTATATTATACCTCAAATGGCCAGATCCATTTTGATTGCTATGTATATTTTTTTGCATATTAACTGAATTAATGTATAGAAGTTTAGAACATACCAACTTAGGATGAACTTTTACATTTATTGGTTTATTTTAATTTTTATTATCATGCAAACTAGGGTGAAGTTGCATTCCATCATTTTTCGATTGCATTGGCTTAAGCTTAAATGTAGATGTTACCCTGCTTCTTTTTCTTGCCAATTTCGTTCACATTTCTATAAAAATCCTAGTCTGAATTAACCTCACATATGCTTGCACATCAATCACACCATCACATAAACATCGCAGTATCTCAAGCTTAACACATAGAGGTTTGTTTGTAATAGTTATGATCAAAAAAGTTCAAACTATTTTGATCTAACCCACATTTCAATCCATACTTTTTATATAACGGGTAGGTTACCATATTGACAAGCCATGTAATCAAATCCAATAAATTCCAATTAAGAGCCCTACAAGCATTTCAGGGGAAAAAGAAAGGAAAATAAAACATTAGTTTGGATAACAAATTAAAGTATAGCAAACGTCAAAAGGGAGGTAGGGTACCTAAAGCAATCGATGGTAGATTGAAACCCTTGAACAAAAAGGACCTCCAAATACTTCTTTGGAGTTTGTAAAAGAGAAACATGAATAGAATCAAAGGAAAAGGTAGGATGCTTGCATTTCAAAGTAGGGGGTAACTGAACATTTAGGGGGAATCCAGTGAGCTTTGCATGTCATAGCTAGTTGATTTTATTTTTCTTTTTGTAACATCATTGGCTTTAAGAGATGATGACAAATCATTTAACATGGGGGATTCTGTTGTGCTTGAGCGACACATCAAATCATATCTCTTCTTTTTACTTCTCCTTAATGCTACTTTTGTCATAAATTTCAAACTTTCTGCATCTTTTCTTCTCTTTTTCTCAATACTATGTTCCATTTTTATATGATTGGCTAATAGTCATTTTGGTGCCCAGTTATAGGCTTACGATTCACGAAAATATTCATTACTTTAATTTCATTAGTTAGGCATCGTTGGCACACTAACAACCGATTTCGGAGTCCGACTTCCCTGAAAAAACATAAAATCACTCAAGTAAGCTTTATATTGGAAAGCATTAATATTTACTGATTAATTATTAAGTTATAAAAAAAATAATTGTATAAGAATAAAAATAAATGATAAAACAATAATAAAGATTTTATTTTAATGAAAATTTTTGTTGATTGTATGTCAGATTCAATCTCTCTTATCTATTTTACATGTTGACCTATGATTCAAAAAAGTAAGCCAATAAATAAGCCGACACATTCAACACTAGTTCGAGCTCAACACTATATAAATTCGACACATTACTATTTTAAGCTCGACTTGGTTATTATACAATCTCAGCTTGATCAACTTGAATCGTTTATAAATCTATCCATCATATACATTTAAATAAGCAACATACTCAAAAGCTCGCTAAATATTCATTGGACTCTAGTTAGAACTTGATATTCAAGATCGACTCAATTCAACTCGATTAATGCACAAGCTAATTTGGCTAATAAGAAACACAATTTAAAAGAATAGATAGAATAATGGAGATTAAGATATGAAATGATAAATAATATATTATTTATACATTAAAATAGAATTAATGAAGAATATAAATGCGACGTGGATATCCTCCGAAGAATATTTATTTTATCCCAATCAAACCATTGAGTTTGTAAATAGGGTGGGTAAGAGTATGTCCCATTACTCATTTTAACATTTATTTCATTGTTCTTATATTGTATTTTAAATAATTTAAATATGTTTGAAATTTGATTTTGATTTTATTTTTAATTACAATTTATACGCTTTGAAACCTGATGAGATCATCCGTTGTTTTAAATATGATAAATTTGTTTCATGAAAAGATTAAAGGACTGCATGGAATTGATGAGAGAAGAAGAAGAGAATAAAGGACTACATGGATCATTGATGTTTAGGTGGAAAGTAATTGTAGATAGCAATTCATTATTGATTTCTTTCCACTCAAAAGGAACGGCAAATAAGTTTTATTTAAGACTTATAAGCAGCTCAAAATTAAAGAAAAATATTTAAATAATAAATTACTTATGATTCATATACATTAAAAATAATAGATATATAAGTAATTTTATAGTAGTAATATACGTGTGACAAACTTTTATTCTGATTAAACTAATTTATGAAATTAATTATAAAACTAGTTTCTGATATCAAGTTGCACTTAATGAATCAGAACATATTAACTATGCTATATATTAGTATGTAATTAAAAAATTTAAATGATGTTTTACTGTAAAGTAGAGAATTTGTACTTAATCCAAACTAGTTCTTAATAAGTAATAAACATAATTAAATTTGTAGAAAATTGTATTACAAAATTAAGAAACAAACTTCAACCGCGATTTCAACTTTGAAGGGTGAAAAATGTTTACCCCGCTGACTCGGAGGAGACGCTACTTTCCACGCACCGACCAGCCAAACACGGCCTTAAGACCAGCCGCAGTCTGTCTTCCCCTTCATTATTGACGAAGCAGAGCAAAGAAGAACACACGGAGGAGCGTCGAATCGGAGGGAGGAGGAGGCACTGAAGCAACAAGCGAAGCCATGTCGTGGCAGGCGTACGTCGACGACCACTTGATGTGCGACATCGACGGTAATGTTCTCACCGCCGCCGCCATCATCGGCCAGGACGGCAGCGTCTGGGCTCAGAGCACTAACTTCCCTCAGGTATCTTTCCAGCTTCGATCTTCATCTGATTCGATTCAGTAACGTTGTTTTGGTTGTTGGTGTTTTTGATTTGGTTTGATGGTTTCTCTGCTGATGGAGCACACTGCACGAAGATATCATTCATACGTTTCTTCTTTTTTTTTAAATTAAAGTTTTGTTTTTGTTGGATCTGTGTTTTTCCGATCCGGCCTAGCGGTGCTTAATTGATTCTGAGGATCGCTACAGTTTTGAAGTTCCGATTTGTGGGTCTTGTCGAGTTGCGAATCAAATATGAACTCGACCCACTTTAGGCTATCGATTTAAGCCCAAATCCTTGAACGAAGATGCCTTGAATGGAGAATCGCAGTGGACAAACTGCCATATGTGTGTGGGTGTGTATCAGTGTGTGTGTGCGCGAGCGTGTACTTTTCATGCTTCGATTTACACAATAAGTTTGGTGAAATTCAAGAAATAGGAGTTGATCTGCAGAGGTAAGGGAGTCAACTTCGAGGGACTATAGTTTGCAAGTCTTTGTCAATTACATGGATGTGTGCCATATGCATATAAATGACTGTGTGTGTGTGTGTGAGAGAGAGAGAGAGAGAGAGATTAGTCGACAGTTTATCATTCAGGCTCATACTGTAATCATCTTATTCAGGTTAGGTTTACACAAGCAAATATATGTTGTTCAAATGTTGGATACCTTGTTTGATGTTGAGAGCCGAAACCTGCGGAGCAGAGTCTGTTTAGTTTTATTAGTGTAGGAAATTATATATTTTTATTTTAGAGGCGCCCTTTTGTAGATCTTGTTGCGTTGCATTGCTTGTCATTTTCTAATTGAAATAACGCTTGTAGTTCCATGTCTTTCTTTCTTTACTTTTTTTTAGCTCAAACCTGCGGAGGTTTCCGCCATGGTGAAAGACTTTGAAGAGCCTGGATTTCTTGCCCCAACTGGTTTATTCCTTGGTGGCTCAAAGTATATGGTCATCCAAGGCGAGCCAAATGCCGTGATTCGGGGGAAAAAGGTAATAGAATGAGAATCATTATGGATGATCTTTGTTTGGCTGCCGTTTTCTTTGCAGTATTATATGTTGATATGCTGTTAAAACAATCAACCTCATGCTAGAAGATTGAGCTTGTTTGCATGGCTAGGATACCCCTTCTGCCACGCTGAATGTTGAATCCTTGTCTATTGGACGCTTTTTCTAATCTAATCTTTCCGTTGTCATGGTTCTACTTGGTACTGCGTATCCTCATGGTTGCAGGGTTCTGGAGGTGCTACTATTAAAAAAACCAGTCAGGCCTTGATCATTGGAATTTATGATGAGCCCATGAACGGTGGCCAATGTAACACAATTGTGGAAAGGCTCGGCGACTATCTCGTCGATCAAGGTCTTTAGTTCCTTCTGTATCTCGTGCCCTCAATTATCATTTTGAGTATTTTCAGTTTGTGGGAGCAGTAGTTTACTAGTGTGTTGAAACAATGAGGTTATATTTGGATTTAATATCTTCCTTTGAGATCTTATATTTCTACTCCCAGAATGAGCGGTGTGATGTTTTCCATGTGATGTGAGGCACTTGTATTCATTCTTCTCTTTGGTTTGTCTAAAATATCATTGGACCTGAGAATCTCTTGTTTGAGTTACGGTTATATATTTCCCTTTAATGTTTGGTCTCTGCGTGCGAATGATCTCTGAGTTCAAAAATGATTGTCTCTTCACATCACAGCCTTTATAATCACATATTTAATCACAGGTTTTGTGTAATAATTGGCTAAATGGTGTAACTTTGTATTTAATATAGCGGTTTACAGCCAGTGTGGCGAAACAATTAAATTAGTTTCCTCATGCCTGTATGTTATTTTAGCAAGAAAATAAAATTAATATGATACACTTTTTCTTTATCCTCCTCCACTATGACTGGAGAGGCCAAATCCGATAAATAAATAAATTATAGCTGATAAAATCTTCTGTTTTGTGAATATGATCAAGTTTCTTTGGTTCTCAACAGGAAGATAACAACATGCAAAGTTAAAGTTTAGTTGTAAATATATGAAAAGGAAACCCAAACAAAAATTGCATGCGTCTTGCTAGCTTATACCTCACACAGACGACATTATTGTGTCCCTCATGGGCAAGAAAAACTGAGACCTTTTACGAATCTCTTTAGGTTTTTGAAAGATGCCTGTGTTTGGATTGTTCTAACTCCGGAACGTTAGGCCAATGATCCCCTTATGACTTCAATGTATAATTGGCGCAGAGCAATTATTGAGGAAATATTGGTTGGAACTAGAGTGGGACTGTGGGAGGACCAGTACCTCCGGCACAGGTTTTCTGAAGTTTTACATCAATTCAGTTTTAGATTATATGAAACCATGCTTTCAAAATGCCCTCAGTTCAGTTTCAGATTATTGTTTCGGTTTCAGCTTTGAAAATAGATTTTGTTTTCAAAAATATATATTCCGACCGACAAAGTATATTTGATATATATATTTTTCTTTATGCAGGAATAAAATGACATTTATACAAATTTTGATTTGAAAAAATTAGTTGTTTTATGTCCTGGTATGCAAGATTCAAAATGTGAAACAGTGCCACAAAGTATGTAAAATAGTTGTTTTTGAAAGTATATTTTAATTGTTTATTATTTTAATTTTGAATTTAAATTTTTGTTAGATCTAATTTATTTATTTATTTTAAAAAAGTTTCTCTTTCTTTTACTTTATTATCCAAGTTCATATTTTATTTTTTTAATAGTTTTTGTGAGATTCAATTTTTAAAAAAATTTACTCTTTTAAAAGCACATTTTCTCTTGACAAACAAATGGATTTTTTTTAAAATTTAAAATTAAAATTCTAATTTTAATAAAGATTTAAATCTAAGCTTAATTTTCGTGTAAAATTATATTTTCTATTTCTTATATCCTATTCTTTTTTTTTCTTCCTCATTTTTTAAGGAATCTATTTAAAAAAACATATTTTTTAAAATACTTATTTTCTCTCCTACCAAACAAATTTTATTTTATAAAATTCTAATTCAAACCTTATAAAGTAAAAAAATAATAAAAACAAGACTTAATCAAGTAAACTTAGTGTGCCTATTTGAATTTTCACTAAGTTTTTTATTCATTTATTTTGCTATCCTTCTCCGTGTACATTATATTTTTCACCAAGTCCAGTTTATGTTCATGAGCTTCACTATCATATGAACGTGAATTTAACATCTGCTTCAACTAAACTCGTGATCAATCTATATCATAACGCCTTAATCTTAAAGAACCAATAAAATTCTTTTACCTACTAAGCTTTTTCTTGGATTCGATAATACAAACTTTTACCTCTGCAACCCAAATACTTTCAAATACGCAACGGCTTTATATAGATTCAAAAGCATGTTGACGGTCTCCTAATAAAAATTACTTAAAAAAACGGCCATTTGATAAAAAGCCTAGACTATTTTGTGGGAAGAAGCAAAGTAACAAAAAATTGGGTGCGCAGTTAAATTAAAATACATGTGTATTTTACACTGCATGAGCGGGTACAACAACAATTTGAAAGCGCCAATAGACACAACAGACAAAAGCTTCGCACCCGTTTGTAGCAGACAAGAAGGAAAGCCAGCATAGTAGTTTTCGCTAGCATGCTTCCTCCAGTTAAAGGAATAAAAGCTCCATGCCCATAACCTCTTCATGCAGAGCCAGTAGTCCCTTCGTCGTTAAATCGCCATCTTTCTAGGGGCAATGGTTTGACTCTCCCAAAAAATCAGTATTGAGTGCTCAAATCAGAACAATGGGAGAAACAGCATGAACAAACTCCAAGTAGAGAACCCACATCTATGAGAGTAAGAGGCTGAAGTAATGGCCTGTGTCGCATTACTAGAAGTTTTGTTGCCTCCCCTGCACAAGGATCCCAGCCAAGTATGGTATTATAAGCATGAATAACTTGTAATGAATTGATACATGATCAGTGCAAAAAAAATTTAATGGCATGTTTTGTTGGTGAATAACCTACCCCTGTATCATATACAGGCAATTATCATAACCTGCAAACAGCGCGGCACAGAAGAGCTGTGTTAGTGACTCTTCAAGATACAGTTCCTGGTTAGATTTTAGACTAGTAGTTCAATCAGACATTGTAAATCTATATTTATCAAATATGATCTTTTACTCTAGTCATTCATATGCCTAACCAACGATTAAAAGATTGTGGCCGTAGAGGTTTAGAGCCAAATGCAAAATTGAGTGACACCACGAAAGAAAGGGCTGCGCTATGCATCATACTTACTGGGATTCTTGTTAACCTTTACCCCTGTCCCACCAAAACTGCAGGCAATATCTGTCGCTCCATTTTGCTGGAAGTAACTATTGAACGCATAGGATGCATGGGAAGCTAAATTATCTGGTTCAAAACATGGTTGGCTGGGCTGAATAGCCGAGCAGTCCACATTTCCCGGACCACAAGCCCAGTCTATCGCATTCTTCAGTTTCTTCTCTGAAGCCTTTGTAGAGGCTACACACCATGTTCTGTTTGAGCTGGTAATATTTTCCTGTGTGTTCACATCAACACCTCTCCCTGTCAAATCAAGGCTATACACACTTGTCTGGTCAGGATAAAATAATCCCCAGTTCCTTTCAGATTCCATCCCTGGCTTTCTATTCTCATTGAATAAGGAAAATATGTAGACATCAAGATCTTCCCCAGGTCTTGCAGGAGTACCAGTGTCATTTATGACATGGCGAATCAGGTTGGTGTTGTATACCTGGGCATTATCAGATGTCGCTGCTTTCTCTTTGGAAGATCCTTTAGAAGGCCAGCCTGTCTCGGTGACCATAACCTTAATTGTTTTGAAACGTAAAGCCTGTAATGCAAAGTAGACAGCATCAATCTGAGCATCTAGCATGTTTGAGTAAATTAACCCAGTGTTTGGATCAATGACTTCTGAGGACTGCCGAAATAAAGCATAGTCAAGAGAGACCTTTTTGGGGGAATCTCGATAAGCATAATAAGGATACACATCAATCATGAATGGAGAGTGGTTATCAGCAAGAAATTCCAACAAGGGTTTCAAAAAGAATGCGAAACTGCTATTAAAAGCTCCTGCAGAAGGCGGGAATGATTGTGACATAATTGCAAGGGAGTTTGTGGTTGAAACTTTGATCCTCTTTTGCAAACCAGCTTTTCTGAGAGCTGTGAAGACATTTTGCATGGCAGGAACTACCAGCGCAGAGACATTATTGGGGCTTTCAGTGGCCTCAGCGCCAACAGTTATGTATGTGATCTTTGTGGCAGGGTAGTAGGCAAGGATGCTGTTCTTTAGCCAGGTGTCTGCATTGGACTGGAATTGGGAGAGAGAGAGCAAGTCCGAATTTGGAACACCAATCATGAGCTCAATCCCTGTGTTTGTGAATGCCTTGAGAACCTGGGCATTATAATCATATATCCTTAGATACTTGATGTTGTGAAGTTGAGCTAACTCTGCTACTTTATCGGGTGTGGGGAGGTCGTCAGCATTTCTTCCATAACAAACTCCAATCTTGCTTCCTTCGCACAAATCTGTCATACAATATATAAACACGCTTGATGTCCCAAAACAGACTACTGCCATATAAGGAGTGCAGTGCTAATCCCAGATCCTTGTACCAAGGAAAATTGCCCATCATAATCACACTACACGGTAACACGGGTGACTTTGACTGATTTAAAGCATGGTGTTTAGCATTAGGTACATTTGGTTGATGGGAAATGGGATGGAAAAGAGGGCATTAGCCTCAATCCAAGCCAGCAATTAAATGAGTGCTTTGAGTCCAGTTAAAACGACAAATGGGTGTTATGAGTCAAGTTAACGTGACAAATAAACAGGATTAATGTTAGTCTATAGCCTTATACCATAGGCAGTGATAAAGGGTAAAGTTGCAGGGAGGAGAAAACAGGATCAAAAGGAGTTTAAACAGAAGCGAAAATTAGAAATGGCCCTTAAATGGTCTATATTCCATTTTGGAATAGATTAATGCTAGTCGAATTTTCTGGTGTACAAAATTAATGTTACCATAAAGCATACTATATATATTTTAAAATAACAAGTTTAATTGTAATTTCTTTGCAAATAAAGAACAGTGAAATGAACGAGAACAACTGAATTTACACAATTTGAGTGTAGCCTCTAGAGATTTTAAGCTCGTATGAAACGGAAGTGGAGATCAAGAGACTAATTTTCTAGAGAACTCTCCAATATTTGATTTACAGACACAAAATGGCAAAATACACACACAAACACACACACACAGACAAATCCTCAACATATTAACATGGGAAAAAGATGGCACTATTCAAAACGTGGAAGACTCTAGAGAGATGGCGGGGGTGTACGGACCTAGGAGCATGAATAGAAACGAAGTTGCGAACATGGGTCTGAAGCTTCTCGCCATTGCCAAGACGTCTCACTGGCTCTGTGTCTGCGTTTGAGAGAGAGAGTGTGGGTGTGCAGAGCAGAGGGGAGTGGCGATTTGCCTCTTGTTGGTTGCTGCAGCCACTGTCAGTGTAAAACTGGACTTCAGGGAAGTTTATCAAATACAGTTTTTGGACAGGGCCTCGATTCCGCAGCTCTGTCTCCCACGCATTACAAGATTCAGCTTGTGTTTAAATTATATGCGACCACAATTTTTGTTTTAATTATGTTTTAAAATAAATGTATTTTTAAAAAATTATGTTATATAAAAAATAATGTATATTATGAATTTATGTAGTAAAATAAATAAAATTATTTAAATTTTCTGTTAAAATTAAAAATAAAAATAAAATTAAAATTAAAATTAATTAAACATAATTTTTTAAAATAATTATCTGAAATTTAAAAACTAAATCATTTTAAATTCACCTCAATCAACTATTTTAAAAAAATAAACATTAAATTCAGCACAAAAATAGCCCAAATGACTATAAAATTTATTATAAAAAAATACATAAAACTTTTGATTTAAGTGGTCAAAGAAAAATTTTGTTGAGCGAGCTTTTTTTTCATATGCCAAACGCTGGGTTTGTATCTGCAATCATAAGCTGAAGTTGGGCTTAGAGGTGTTGAGCGAGCATACCTAATCCAACCATTAATGTACCTTCCTTTTTTTTTTTTTTGACATGAAACAATTTTCATTACAATTTGTTTTCGAAAAATGATTTCTAATAATATATTTTTTTTCTTACATTATAAAAAAAAATTAAATATTTTGTGCTGCTGAAAAATTAATTTCATAAATGGAAAATGAGCATAAGAAGCATTTGCAAAATAACTTTCAAATTTAAAATATGGGGTCTGAAACTTATTTTCTTTTTAAATAATTTTTTTCTTTGTCATAATGTTTTTTCTATTAAACATTGAAAAATGATAAAATTATTTTCTAAAACAA
Organism: Taxillus chinensis; assembly: GCA_023512835.1. Lineage (NCBI taxonomy): Eukaryota > Viridiplantae > Streptophyta > Magnoliopsida > Santalales > Loranthaceae > Taxillus > Taxillus chinensis. The sequence continues at coordinate 13,264,290 of CM042086.1, forward strand.
GTAAAAGATGAGAATTTAAATAAGGATGTTTTAATAAAAAGATAAATGTTTTTTTTAAGGAGACAAGTCAGATTGAGTTATATGATGCAAATGTAATGATTGATTCGAATTTTTGGTATGGGACCTCCTCATATGCCTAATGTTCCTGTGACAGCTTTAAGGATCGGAGCCGAAAGGCCACCCCAAGACAATGACCACATTCTACTCAAAAAATGTGAGCCTCATGACTCAGGCACTCGTGTCATCTGCTCTGGATCTTATCCACACCCTGCCTTGTAGAACGGGTAACAAAACCCCCCTAGAAAACAATAATAAACAGCCTGAGAGAAAGATAATAGAGGTTCAATGGATAAACAGTAACTCTACAAAGAAGGAAACCAATTGAAAACAATTAATGGTTAATTAAATAACAGCCTAGGGTAGAAGTGAGGAAAAAATCAAATAAAAAACAAAGCCGACACCAAACAGTTTGTAATATAATATTTTAAAGAAATGATAAGAAATCACATAATGGATTTTCGTATATACAACATACTAGTATATAAACACATAACTAACTCCCTTCTAAAAAGATGTCTGAGATTGAATTGGGATCATTTGACCCTCTTCCCCAAGTGTTCTTTCTCCTCCATCATCATTTCTAGATATTGTTCACTTGATGTTGGCGCTAGAATCTGAGACCTGGTGTAGATAGGATCAGAGGGGGATTTCAAGGGGGTACTCTCAATATTCAATGAAGGCAATGGATGATAAAAAGGTTGGGGTTCACACTTGGGTGGGTATGGAAGTTGGAGAAGATATTGACTCTGTGTCTATTGACTCAAACTCTTCTGTAGATTCAGCTATCTCTGCTACCTCATCATCATCAGGCTTGGAGGATGATACATATTCCTCACCACTCTCAAATGGACCTTTGTATGATCTCACTGACCTCATGTTTCACCTCCCAACAACCAAGTAAGTATTCTCAACATGGAATTTTACCAATTGTTGCCCCCTTGGCACCCCATTTTTTTGGGAGTTTTACATCAGATATCGTAGGCAAGATATTGTCCGTATTAACCCCCCCCCCCCCCCCCCCCCCCCCCCCCCCCCCCCCCCCCCCCCCCCCGGTTAAACTAATCACTGGCATATACATATTACGATATCAGAATGAAGGCCTTTCTGGTTTGGTGGTGAATCCAATTTCCTATCAGTCTTTTTTTTTTTTAAATAAAGTTCCAAACTAAAGGAGTAGGGACTAAAATGTTTTTGTCTGCTTGTATGTGGATGCAGGAGAGGGCTATACAAGTATTTTGAAGGAAAATCCCAGTCCTTCACATCTTTAGCGAGTGTGGAGCGCATAGAGGACCTTGCGAAGAGACTGAATCCGAGGAGGAAGAAAATGCAGGCGCACAAAAATGGTAATGGGTGTTTGGATGGTCAGAAAATGCATTATCCGAAGGCTACCATTTCCAAGAAGGCTGCTTCAAAGGGTCGCACTCGTTTGTTGTCTTCACTGGGTAAGAAGAGAGGTCCAAATATTGGGTTTTGCGGGTCCAATTCTCCCAGTGTAGCCACCAACTACCCAGCTTGTAAGCTTAGATTGTAACTTCAACGATTGAATTGGGTAGATAGATCATAGATCTGTTCGGATAATAATGAGTGGAGGAGGGAAAGATATACACATTCCCTTGTTGGACTGCTCAATCATATGCGTATCATGCTTTCCCAATTTCAAATATATTACCTGCAATTCATTCTCGAATTGAACCTCAAAGCTCCGACAATGGCTCGGATTATGCGCGTGTAGAGTTCAACCAACATCAAATCCCATGAATTAAATGTTATTTTCGTTTTTTTTTATCTTTTGCGTTTATTTTTATTTACCCATTGGCCTCGTCGTCGAAAGCAACGTGCTTCTGGCAGTAATCGAACTCACCTTGGCCAAGAATTCGCCAGAGATGTTGGGTTGGGCCCTAAGGGATGGAGTTGCTGTCGGCACACAAAACCGTCCTCTATTATGTGCTGGATTGTCTTCGATTTGAACACGACTGCCTCCTCCACCACGAACAAGAAAGACAAGCCATCGATGGTCGTCTCTGATCACCGCTCGATTTGAACGCGAACACACCCTCTTCCACCATCGAAGACTTGAGCGCGACCGCCAAAGACTGGCAATCGGAGCTCTTCAGAGGGTCCTTTTTCGTACCATCGGTTGATCTGTATGAGACAGCCTACGTCGTCACCATCCGCGGCGAGTCATGCGACCCCGGCGACTTCTGCTTCTTCGCCCTGACGCTCAGCCGCACGCGGTGGCGGGACCTGGAAGCGGGGATCCCCGGACCAGCACGGCTCCCGCAGGGGCGTTATCATCCGGCATCCTGGACATTATTTTAAAATATAAAAAATACAATTTAATATTTAAAAAAATCAAGTTGTGTTCAAAATTTTATAAAAGTGAACTTGTTTTATCTCAAATTTAATCAAAGAATACTGAGGCCAATTATATTAGATATTCTCGTTTTTAAATGTATAATTTAATTAATATAATAAACATGAGATATTCTTCGGAATCACTTTATTTTTATAAAAAAAATTTTAAAAATCTCTTTGTTATTCTCTTTTTTCTCTTTTAAAAAATATTATATTATTATTTTAATTAAACTAATGACTAATCTAATTTAAAAATTAAAAGATTAAAATTTTAAACAAATATTAAATTTTAAATATAGTAAATAATAATGGTCAATACTATAATGCCCCAAGTGATGGCTTAAAAGTCGATAAAATATTAATAATCAATGTTATTTAATTTATTTTTCAGATTTATAGTACTTTTAAAATTATTATTTATTAAATATTTATTTGCTTATATTTATAGGAACTTTTTTAGTACAATTAAAAATATTTTTTTCTAAAATCACAATATTACTACTATGTTTTTGTATATGAGGCCATTCCTACAAGCATTAACAAAAAGCTTAAAATTTACTAGATTATAGTTAAAACATAAAATAACAAGAATCAACAACATGCACCACAAGTCTCTACTAAATTTAATTAGCTCTAAGCAAATGGTCAAATTTAGTGAGTCTGTTAGATATTATTTCAAATTAAATAATGCATCCAGTCACAACCTCACAAACCAATCTCGATACTATTGTCGCCCTCTACAATCTATCCACTTGCAAATGGGGTCGTTCTCCTCCTTTCTAATGGCCTCGTGTGTTCTCTCCTCCTACTCATTCCCCACTGCACTACGTACCATCACCTCCTCCCCTACACATCTCTCGACTACGTAGTGCAAGGAGTCCTACTTTGTCACCTTCAATCCAACTTATCTCTTGCTACTTTACTATCTTTTGCGGCGATAGATCTTCGTTCATATTACACAATCAACACAACCACATGTGGAATCCAAAATCTAGGTTTTATATATTGCTTAAGTGAGTCACTAAATCATCCGCTGTAAATTGTTTTGTGAGAGGTGTGATACGAGTAAAGAGGGACCGGTAAAAGGAGGATAACGACTTGAAAAAAAGATCGCATCGTCAATATATATATATATATATATATATATATATTGTTGAAAACATGGGGGAAATCCTTTTGAGCTTAGTGGATGATGGCTTGGGTTTGAATGTTAACACTCTCCACAAGCACGAGAGTACCATCATTGAGACTCATGGCAGGACAATCAATAAAATCATTTACTCTAGTTTCATAATCTTCACATCTATTTTAAGGATTGAATATTACATTATTTGTTATATTTTATTTATTTTTTTACATTTCATTCTCTATATTTATCTATACTTTTTTAAATTATATATTTTTTATTTTTTATCTATTATATGTATTATAACAAATCAAAAGTGCACACATATCAAGAAATATAATAATAAAAATAATTAAAGGATAAATAGTGATCAATATAAAAATTTTCCATTGAATTTTTATTTTTATTTTTTAAGTTTTAGAGTTTGAAAGACGTAATGTAGAATTTTTTTTATTTAAATTTTTAAAATTTATCTAAATTTTAAAGAAAATATATTTTTAAAAGAATTTACGTAAATACTATAATAAAAAGATGATTATAAGTGAAAAATAATATTTACTAAACATTTATTTGGGTTGAAAAAATGATCGATTAACTTTAAAAACAACATCTATAATATTAAGTTAAATGAATTTTATAAATAATTACTATGTATAAATATAATTTGATAAAAAAGTTTTTATTATGAACATGATTATATTTATATCTGATTTTTAAAAGTTGAATAAAAAAACTACTTACACAAATCATCCGCTTTAATTACATTCCAATTCGATAATAAACTATTTCTTTTCACGCCATTTACATATTTTTTTAGAAAAATTAGTGTGATCGAATGGCTTACATTTACATTAACTCTTTTTTTTTTCCAAGATACATCAATCATTCACATCCACACCCGCGCAAACAAGAAAAAACATCCATGATTATTTAATATTTTAAAAAGGTGGTACATTATCTTCCGTACACTTTTTTTTAGGAAAACTGCCAATATCAGTGGGCCAGGTAAACCCGTGAGTCTAGCATTCCTAAACTACAATAATTTATAATGATAAACATTTATTACGATTTCTCTTCTTATCCAATCGTCTTCATCGGATCACAATCGACACGTCAAAACCTACCCTTAAATATAAATATATATAGATAATTATATATAAATGGGAAAAAACCTGTCTGCTAATCACCGAGCGGCACGTCAGCCGTGCGGTTGTAAGTAGTTTATATATATATATCGTATGAAGTCGGTCACACAAAGTCCACGACTTCGTCATTGAGGAAAAGAGAGAGGGAGAGGGAGCGTGTGTTTGTGTGTGAGAGAGAGAATGAAGAACACTGGCAAAGGAGGACCAAAGGGGAACTCGAAGCCGGCGACCGACGTCCGGAGGGACCGGAAATCGGGGACCGGGATGAGCGGGTCGCCGAAGAAGGGAGGTCACGGCGGCAAGTACACCTGGTCCGGCGACGGCTACTCCAAGGCGGAGATGGGATTCGAGAAGGACGTCGCCGCCGTCGACGCCAAGGACCCGATCTTCGAGGATCACGCGGCGTCTGAGGAGTCGGTCGGCTCTTGAAGCGCAGTCGCCTCTGGTTTGCGACTGCGATCTCCGGCGCGTTTGATTTGAGCTCTCTCTTTTCGTTTTTGGGTTATTAGGTTGTCGGTGTGTACATATTCTATAAATCTGGATGTAGATGTGTTTTGATGACTTGATCTAATAATATGCGCTGTGATTGTGAATTTGTGACGATCGATCTCTAACTGTGATTCTTTTCCCTTCGCTTTTGTCACTGATTTGAGGCCTCGCACTTGAACTTTGTTGAAGCCTTGTTTGGCAGTTTTATTGTTTTCGGTCCTTTGTTTTCCTGTTCTTGAATCCGAAAATGCGTTAAAAAATGGGTTAAATCTAGGCATATCCCGCCGGCCTTAGCGAATTGAGATAAGGGCAAAATTATTGGAACAGTAGTTGTCAGTGAGGGAAAGAACAACAGAAAATCACCGATCTATTTTTAGACAGGGTGCTCTTTGAAGCTTATTACTATTTGATATGTGTATTTTATTTTTTATATTTTATTAGTATTTCGAGTTAAATTTTAATTTAAAAATATTTTTATATGAAAAAATACGGTATTTTTTTTTTTTAAAAAAATTAACTGGAGCAATTTGGTTTTCGTTTGCGTTTTGAATTTTGTTTTTGTTTTTTTGTTTTTGTTTAGGACAATTTTTATTATTTTTGTTTTCTTAAAAAATGAGATCTCATAACAATTGAACAAATAAAATACGGTGGGGCGAAATAATCTGTTTTAGGAATTGAACTCGCGATTTTCAACAATAATACCAAACGCAGTGTAAACACTTGGCATGATTTGTTACATTAATGCAACATTATTTGCTGGTTACAAGTAAATATTAGAATTGGCAGGCAAATTTGCGTTTTATTTAAAGTTATAGGGCCGTTTGAAATATTATATTTTTATGATTTTGAATGAGTTGGTATTAAATTTTAAATTAACGAGTGTTTTTTAAAAATAGATCTCACGAAAATTATTATATATATATATATAATGGGTCTAGGTAAAAAAATAACCGTCAAAATTAAATTTGTATATTTTTTTTAAAAAATAAAAACAGATTTTAAAAATAATTATAAAAATCAACTATATATTTTTTAAATATAATTAACATATTAATTATATTAAATTAATATGGAACCTGTATTTTCATAATTTGAATATATAATTTATTTTTGTAAATAATGTAGTCCTGTTTGATATAAGTGGTTTTTTTTAAAAATAAGTTTTTATTTTCAAAATCATATTTTGCAATTCAAAAATTATTTTCTCCGCTTGTTTATGAATAAAGTATTTGTTTTTTAAACAAATAATTGTTTTAAGTGTTCAAATATAAATGCATTTTGACAAGACACCTAAATTAATTTTTAAATCTTTAAATTTTAATTTTCATTTAGTTTTTTTTACCCGAGTCTTTTATAGTTTATATTACCCTAAATTTTATGCGATCCATTTTTAAAGTATACATATTTTTAAAATATATTTTCCTCCTACAAAATAGAATTTATTTTAAAATTTTAAATTTTAAACTCTAATATTAAAAAACATTCAAAAACCCAAAAGAAAACAAAATACGTCCCAAACAATCCTAAATTAAAACATAAAAGTTCATTAATCAAGTTAAGTTTGATTAAAATCTTTTTAGATTGAATACATTTTGCATCCTAACAAAATGTATTAAAACTTATGCGTAGTGGGCAAATGAAAATGAAATGAAGTATCATAATTTTTATGTTTAGTGTAAAACATATTGAAATTGATTCAGTTGAAAATTAATTTATTATATGGTATAAGAATTTTAATTATGTATTTAGACCTCTTATATTAACTATTATCGATCGTAATACTTTTTAAATTTATATATTAGCTGTACATTTTGATTTTGATTTTTTTATCACAAGAAAGCGAACATATTTGAATGAATATATTATGAAATGAATTTATTTCTGTATTATTTCTTTATTATATTATTAGTCAAAGGCAAACAAAGTAATACAAAATTTAATTTTTATATTATAAAATAAATTTAATGCATGTTTAGTGTGCGATTATCCCCGTACTAAACATGCATTAACTAACCGTTGTTAGTTAAAATCAACGTTTTTTTTTTAAAACATAAAATAAAATAAAGGGGCACACAAAATATCAGTAGATTCGCACGCAGAGAAACCTAACCTAACGTAACCTCCAGTAGAAGCGGAACCAACGGACCAACGGCGAGAAACGAACCGACGCCTGACAACGTCCCATCCACCTGAAATCGCCGGCGGCGATCTACTCCGATCGCCTAGCTCCTTCCCTCTTCCCGGCAGGAATAAACGGCGTTGCCGCAGCCTCCGCCTCCCAATGCGCCAGCCGATCGGGCGCGAGGCTCGCCGCTGGCAGTGAGGGAATAGGGATGGGCAACAAGATCGCCCGCACGACGCAGGCGTCGGCCTCGGAGTACTACCTTCACGACCTGCCTTCCTCGTACAACCTCGTCCTCAAAGAGGTCCTAGGTCGCGGGCGGTTCCTCAAATCGATCCAGTGCAAACACGACGAAGGCCTCGTCATCGTCAAGGTCTACTTCAAGCGCGGAGATTCCATCGACCTCAGAGAGTACGAGCGCCGTCTCTCCCAAATCAGCGACGTCTTTCGCGCCCTTGATCACCCCCATGTCTGGCCTTTCCAGGTCTCCCCGAATTTATTTATGTATTTATTTATTATTTTCTTTTTGTTTCCCGAGAAAACATGAGACTGTGACTGTGTTTGACAGTATACTGTTTTTGTTTATAGACATAAACACATTTAACTTATCGCGTTTATGAACACTCAGGAAAAAGAAAAAAGAAAGAAAGAAGCTAGCCGGACAGCCTAATTGGTCTAGTATACTCAGTTGTCAACTCAGTAGAGACTGACGGGCGTGTTTGGTTAAGTTGAAACTTCACTGAGCATGGGAAATGAGGACCTATAATCATTAGAGGGTGTTTGGGAGCTTATTTTTGTTTGTTTATAAATGCCCGTTTAAGACCATAGCGTTTGGGAAAGTTCATTTAATTTTGTTTACACATGTTTCTGTTTATGAACAAAAATAAACTTCTTCGTTGGCCTAGTATACTCAGTTGTCAACTCCATAGCGACGGAGGGGCGTGTTTGGTTAAGTTGAAACTTCACTGAGCATCGGAAATGAGGAACTATAATCATTAGAGGGTGTTTGGGAGCTTATTTTTGTTTATAAATGCCAATTTAAAACCAGCTTTTGGGAAAGTTTATTTATTTTTGTTTACACATGTTTCAGTTTAGGAACAAGAGTAAAACTTCACTGAGCATTGGAAACGAGGAACTATAATCATTAGAGGGTGTTTGGGAGCTTATTTTTGTTTATAAAGGCCCATTTAAGACCAGTTTCTGGGAAAGTTTACTTATTACACATGTTTCTGTTTATGAACAAAAACAAACTTCTGCAACGCCCTCTCTGTTTTTTTTTTCTTTTGGATACAAATGTCTCTTATTTGTTGGAATTGTTGTTTTTGGATGATTTGAAATCCACTTTAGTTCCTATGAAATATGGGCTAACAAAATGTGGCATACTTGTTTAATTTTGTAATCACATGGTTTACAATGCAGTATTGGCTTGAAACTGATAAAGCCGCTTATCTTTTGAGGCAATACTTCTTCAACAATCTCAATGATCGGCTGGGTACTCGGCCTTTTCTCAGTTTTGTTGAAAAGAAATGGTTGGCTTTCCAGGTCTTTCTCCTTCCCATCCCACTTCTCGACTTGTGCTTGTCTTAATTTATCCATATTATGGGTGTTATTTTATGGTATTGCAGCTCCTATATGCAGTGAAACAGAGCCATGAGAATGGAATTTGTCACGGTCAGCTTAGTCATAGACAAATACATTTCACCTGATGATACCTATCAAGTTATTTTTGATAAATGTACGATTGCAGGTGATATCAAGTGTGAAAATGTACTGGTCACTTCCTGGAACTGGCTCTACTTAGCTGACTTTGCATCTTTCAAACCTACCTATGTTCCTCATGATGATCCCTCTGACTTCTCTTTTTTTTTCGACACTGGAGGAAGGAGGCGCTGTTATCTTGCACCTGAGGTTTGATAGTAAATTGTGGCTTGTTTGTGAACACTAGCTAAACTATTATTCCTGTACTTTACATTATACAGTGAGCTTGTTCTTAGAAGGCTGAATTATATTTCTGATTTAAAACCTGGAACCTCCACTAATGAAGGAGGCTATTTCGATTGGGAACCTCAATTCCACATATAATCTTGTTCCTTTCATGATTTAATGTTGCCCTTACTGTAGAAGAATTTGTTGGTCTTTGTAATTTATTTATGTTCCTACTGCCTATTTTTCTATTTTGGAATAATAGTATGTTCATTTTGCCCATAATGGAAATTTTTATAGTGATACTCTGCCAAGATACATCTGTGTCAAATGGTGGATTTGGAGTGGTTCTTGAATCTTGGTTTTAATTAAATTTTCCAAATGCCTTTTATTTTGTTTCAGCCATCATAATGCAGCTGTTACACACACACATTAAGAGGCATAAAGCATCTCTTAGATGAGTTCATTTGAGGCTTAACCCAAATTCCGTAGTTCTATTTTTTCTCCAATGTATCACCTGTATAGATGAGAATGAAACAACAGATAGAGATGAATGGAGTTGCACGATTTATGTCCTTGTCTTTCTTTAATTTTATTGTTCTTTATATAGCCAACCCAAAATTTTGAGATATAGGCTCAATTGTTGTTTTGTCAATTGTATAGATGAAATGAATATGAAAAAATATGGTTCATAGCAACTTTTTACGCCTTCAAAATGTAGAATTTCCCCTTTTAATTTGGGAAATCAGGAAAACTGAGCTCTTAAAAGTTATTGTTTATTCGACCCTTTGTTGAAAGGAGCTCCATATGACATATCACATATAATCACATGAAACTCTATTTCTGTTTAAAATTTGAATACGAAGAGATTCAAATTCAGGTTTTAAACCCATAAGAAACTGATATGTATGCTGACGAGCTAAGGAGTTGAGACAATAGCACCATCAGTAAAATCAGTTAGGGGCTCATACTGTGCCAATCGACTGAGAAAGCTCAAATATACACACATCATAATGTCCATGATCATATATCTTAGTAAGAGCTTTCCGCAAACTAGGAACCATGTCACAGCACATAAACATTTGGTAATTCTTCCATGGAGTTAAAAATACATCCCAAGATCACACAGTTATCAGCATCCCACTGGGCACGCCTAGGATCATCAGCAACCAGCTGTATTTCAGTAAAAAAGCCAGAGGGCCTTGCACTTACCCCTCAAATAGAGCTTGAGGGAGCAACGCCAAGCAGCAAAATTAGTACCATTCAGAACAACACTAGTAATCTGATGAACCGGAGTTGGTTGTGACAAGGGAAGGAACCCAATAGATAATGTGGATGACACAGGTGTACTCATAGATCCAAACAAAGTGGATATAATCCAAGGAAGCCTGGTGAATAACCTAAGAGAACTTTACCAAATCAGCCTAAGGGAGGGATATTGATAGAAACGGGACAACCTGTTGGCACCAAGCAATGATGCTACTGGGGGTTAGGGTTTCTTTACATGAAGAAGAAAGGAAGAAGGAACAAGCGGCTAGGGTTTCTTTTAGAAAATAGCTCATACCAAATGAAATGCTCACAAAAAAATGGTGTAGGCTATTCACCAGGCTTTCTTGGATTATATCCACTTTGTTTGTAAAAGTTCAAATTTCATGTACACCTAAGGTGCAATTACCTTTAGGATCCCTCGGGTCCTTTAATCTTTCTCTTCAAAGAAAAAATAGAGGAAACAGTGGCTATTTATCAAAATGGTGTAGTTTTGAGCACTTACTAGGTCCTACTAGCTCCAGTGCTCCATCGTACTGCTTTTCCCAATATATATACCCTTTTTATTACCATATATCTTCAAATAATTCCTGGTTATTTATCATTATTTTTCATAATTTACAGAGGTTTTATGAGTATGGGGGCGAGATGAAAGTTGCTCAAGACACGGCTTTAAAGCCCTCTATGGATATCTTTTCTGCTGGGTGAGCATTCTCCATTATGAAAATGATTTTGCAAGTCGTTGACCCAGATTAGGTCACCAGGATTTGGTTGTTAAAAACCCACTTTTACAATGTATCATGGTCACAGTAATTTGGAAAAGTAATATTTGAATTCATATAAATTTGTGAACTCAAATGAAATGCTCGCAAAAAATTTGCACTACAATTTTAACCTTTTCCCTCTTAGAGCCATGTAGTGCTTAAGTGGGAAAAGAGTATTATATAAGTATTCAATGCTGTCTATAATTCCTTTAATGATATGCTGTCTATTGTGGATAAAATTGAATATCATCAAGATCATGTTAGAATCCCCTTGAATTATATACAACCCACACAAGCACATTCAAACACACATTTCATGTAATGATCCATGAAGCATCAATTTGCATAATCTGTTTTGACAGCTTAACCTTTAACAATGAAGTGACCACTGTAATTAATTAATAATTTCTGCTTTGGTAAAATGCATAGTTGATATTTTTGGTGTTTCATTCTTGAAACTCAAGGAAGAACTATTTCAGTTACACGAATCAGTCAATCAACAACTCTTGTTTCAAGTGTATTGCCTTTTTATTTTTATTTTTTTTATGATGATTTGATGGCTTCAAGTGAATTAATTTATCAAATCTAGTCTTTCTGTTTTAGGTGTGTTATCGCAGAGCTTTTTCTTGAGGGCCAGCCACTGTTTGAGCTATCCCAGCTACTTGCTTACCGCAGAGGGCAATATGATCCTAGCCAACATCTTGAGAAGGTTATTTCTCTTTCACTATGTGTGTCTGTAAGACTTCATTTAGTTTGGCGCATAATTTAAATTCCAACACCCCCTTCCCCCCAAAAAATAAAAATAAAAATAAATAAATAAATAAAAATAACTTGATAAAAGAAATGATTGATTAAGTTTTATCAAATATTTAAAAGTTTAGTCTACCTGTAACTATACTTGAAGTATAGTTATTTGGATCATGTCCTGCCTTTAATGTCCAAGAACAATCTTTATATGGTATTTTCCTTGTCCTTCTAGTTTCTTTGGCTTCAATTCAGTTCGTAGTTATCTGTATCCAGTTGTGCAATTAAAACTTCATAAACAACTCTTACTTTCCTACAATAATATTTGTATTTCTATAGTTTATAATTAATTTATCTTGATCTTAATTACACGGGGCATTTACCATGCTGCAGATTCATGATTGTGGGATCCGCAAGATGATTCTTCACATGATCCAGTTAGATCCAGAGCTACGACTCTCTGCTGAAACCTACCTGCAGAGCTATGCAAACTTGGTGTTTCCAAGTTACTTCTCCCCATTTCTGCATAATTTCTATTCATGTTTGAATCCTCTTGATTCTGATACGAGGGTGAGAACCTTGATAATTCAATAGTTAGCATCGCGAGGTTTGATGTTTTACTACTCATTTACTTCGTAATTTCATCTTCAGGTCGTGGTTTGCCAGAGTGCATTCTATGAAATACATAAACAAATGATAAGCAGTAATCCAAATGTGAATATGGGCTCGGGAACACAAGCATCTTCGATCACCTTAGGTGATCTATCATCGCTCCCTATTGATGTAAAACAGAAGCTGAAGTTCACAGGGGACTCTTTTAGAAGAAGAGAAGAGCAAGAACAAGGAAAAACATGTGATCAATTCAAACTTCTTGGTGATATCAATACCCTACTCAGGGATGTTGAACGTAGTAGCCATCATTCTGATGCAAAGGTAGGAGAAGCTCCTGACCCTGCATTTTTACATAAAAGCAAGAATAATGGCTTGAAATCTTCCATCGAATTACTACCAACCATGCGCAAATCATTTTATAGAAAAAACCATTCTTTCCTGAAAAAGATTACTTTGAACAATTTGAACACATTGATGTCTGAGTATGACAGCGATTCAGATACTTTTGGCATACCTTTCTTACCTTTACCCCAAGATAATATGAGTTGTGAAGGTATGATTCTCATTGCCTCATTGCTTTGTTCGTGCATCCGGAATGTAAAGTTGCCCAATCTGAGGAGGGGGGCTATACTTCTACTGAACTCGACTTCTTTATATATTAATGATGAAGATCGCTTGCAACATGTGCTTCCTTATGTTATTGCTATGCTTTCTGATTCAGCCGCAATTGTCCGATGTGCTGCCTTAGAGACATTGTCTGATATTCTGCCTTTAGTTCGTGATTTCTCTCCTAGTGATGCAAAAATCTTTCCAGAGTATATTCTTCCTATGCTTTCAATGCTTCCTGACGACCCTGAGGAAACTGTAAGGGTATGCTATGCCAGCAATATTTCTAAGCTTGCCTTAACTGCTTATGGGTTTTTGATTCACTTTCTAAGCTTGAGTGATGCGGGGGTCCTTGATGAAATGAGCTTGCCTCAGAAATCACTGTCATCATCCAACAAAGCTTCCAGACGATCCAAGAGGGTGAACAATGATGCCCAGCTGACACAGTTAAGGAGGTCCATAGCGGAGGTGGTTCAAGAACTTGTAATGGGTCCAAAGCAAACTCCAAACATTAGGAGAGCACTTTTGCAGGACATTTGCAACCTGTGCTGCTTTTTTGGCCAGAGACAGAGTAATGACTTTCTTCTACCAATCCTACCTGCATTTCTCAATGATCGAGATGAGCAGTTAAGGGCTGTGTTCTATAGGCAAATTGTTTATGTTTGTTTCATTGTAGGCCAAAGAAGTGTTGAGGAATATCTTTTACCTTATATTGAGCAAGCCTTAAGTGATACAATGGAAGCTGTGATTGCCAATTCTTTAGATTGCTTAACTACTCTCTGTAGAAATAATTTTTTGAGGAAGAGGATACTTCTAGAAATGATTAAGCGTGCCATTCCATTGTTACAATATCCCAGTCAGTGGGTAAGAAAGTCAGCTGTTGCATTCATTGCTGCCAGTAGCAATAGTTTAGGTCCCATAGATTCATATGTTTTCCTTGCTCCAGTTATTCTCCCTTTTCTGCGCAGGCAGCCTGCTTCAATAGCTTCAGAGATGGCTCTGCTTTCTTGTCTCAAGCCTCCATTCTCTAGACAAGTATTTTACCAAGTTTTAGAAAATGCAAGGAGTTCAGATATGATGGAGAGGCAGAGAAAGATATGGTACAATTCTTCAACGCAGTACAAACAATGGAAATCTGTGGATTCCCTAAAGAAAGGGGCCAAGGTGTCAAATTCTGTCAAGAATTCGCCAGAAGAGCAACATGATCTTCTGGGTCAAAATCAACTTGGCAGTACAATGGAGAAGCTTGATTTAAACGAAAGCAATGATAGTGAGACTAAATTGAGAGCCGTGGGAAGCCTTTTGGCTGATCCTTCTGGTGATTCCACATCTTCCGAAAGGTTACAGCTCTCTGGATTTATGTCTTCACAACTCAGTGGTCTGAACAGCTACATTGGTGATAAATCGTCAGAGGGCATACCTCTATACTCCTTTAGCATTGACAAAACTATTCCTGTACCATCAAATTCATCGATACAATCAAACCCCCTAGAAATTAGTTCATCTTCCATGCCTTGGATTGATCCAGTAAATAAACCTTTGAGCTTGGCTAGTTCAGTCCCAGCACCTAAACTTGTTTCAGGTTCATTTAGCATCGCTGATGGTTCTAGACAGTTTTACAGAGTGGTTCATGAACCAGAAGCCCGGGATAATGATCAGACTGCATATGTCAATAATAAGATTCTGGAAATGGGAAACTCCAGAAATAGTGAAGGAAGCTCTGTTGCCATGGAAGATGCTACTACTCCAAATGATCCAACTCAGGTCCCATCTTTCATACGAACATCTTCAGCACCAGATCCTGGGTGGAGGCCCCGGGGTGTATTGGTTGCACACCTTCAGGAGCATCGTTCTGCGGTTAATGACATTTCCATTTCAACCGACCATAGCTTTTTCATTAGCGCATCTGATGACTCCACGGTCAAGGTGTGGGATTCCAGAAAGCTGGAAAAGGACATCTCATTCAGATCAAGGCTTACTTATTCCCTGGAGGGAAGTCGGGCATTGTGCACTGCATTTCTTCAGGGCTCCACTCAAGTTGTTGTTGGAGCATGTGATGGCACGATACATTTGTTCTCAGTTGATTACATTTCTCGAGGCCTTGGAAATGTTGTTGAGAAGTACTCAGGTATTGCTGATATAAAGAGGAAGGATGTTCATGAAGGTGCAATACTGAACTTATTGAATTACTCCACTGGGCAGATGGTTATGTATAGCACCAAAAATTGTGGGATTCATCTCTGGGATTTAAGGACAAACTCAAATGCATGGACGCTGAAGACAGTTCCTGAGGAGGGTTATGTATCATCTCTGGTAACAGACCCTTGTGGGAATTGGTTTGTCTCTGGGTCTTCCAGGGGTGTCCTAACCTTGTGGGATCTAAGGTTCCTTGTTCCTGTTAACTCGTGGCAGAATTCCATTGTGTCCCCCATAGAGAAACTCAG
Organism: Taxillus chinensis; assembly: GCA_023512835.1. Classification (NCBI taxonomy): domain Eukaryota; kingdom Viridiplantae; phylum Streptophyta; class Magnoliopsida; order Santalales; family Loranthaceae; genus Taxillus; species Taxillus chinensis. Next base: position 13,279,946 of record CM042086.1, read on the forward strand.
TCTTTTTATTCCCCCTCCAAATGCCTCTGTATCTACCGTAGCTCGGCCCTTAGTTTATGTTGCTGCTGGTTGCAATGAGGTCTCCCTTTGGAATGCTGAAAACTGGAGTTGCCACCAGGTACTTGCAAGTATAAACATTTTAAAATGCACGAGAACGGGGAAAATATCACTGCTAAGAAATGGGAGCGTGAGTGTGCGTCCAGAATATTGGAAGTTGCTCTTTTTAGTCATGGTTTAAGATAGACATATCATATTAATTGAATATTGAAGTATGGGATCAAATAACTAAGCTCTTATGTTTAGTTATTGAAGAAACTGCAAAAAAAAAAAACCTTGTTTATGTAGTGGTATAATACTAATTTTGTTGGCGCTCGGCCCTCAACTGCTTGACACCGAACTGCATGTATGCGAATCGTATCAGCAATTTTGCATGTTCCTCGTGAAATTGACTCCGTTGTTGAACTTTTGTGTGCAGGTATTTAGAATCACAAATAATGATGGTGATGCTGAAGTATCGGAAGTACCTTGGGCATTGGTGCGTCCATCAATGCGAATCAGCAACTCAAAGTACAGTATTAATGAACTCAATCAACCTCCTCCTCGTCTGTCTGGTATTCGGGCATTGCTTTCGTTACCTGGAGGGAATCTTTTAACCGGGAGTACAGATTTGAAGATACGGTGCTGGGACCATTGCAGGTATGGTTTGAGCTTCGTCACCTTATTACTATTATTATTATTATTATTATTTGTATCTGTTGACAGTTCTGCAGTTTAATCCACTTTAAAAACACTAGTTTTTTGGGGGGTCTATTGCAGGCCTGCCAGAAGTTATTGTATATGTGGACCATCCTTTAAACGACTAGGAAATGATGATTTCTACGAAACAAGGTCTAATTTTGGAGTACAAGTCGTGCAGGTATTTCAAATACGTTGTTCAAGTCTTTATAGTTTCTTTGCTCTGGCCCTAAATCTCCCATTTTCTGAAAGCAAGGGTTGATATATTCACTCTCTGATGTTAAATTGATAACTGGATTTCTTTCTGGGTTTAATTACTAGTTGGGCACGTGGATGTTTTTTTTTTTTTTTTGTAAAGTGATTTAGTGTGATTCGGCACTAGTTGGCAAACAAGCTCATTCAAAATTATGTTTATGTTCCTGAATTTTAACTAATGATCCTAATTGGGTCTCTTCCTGAGCTTTTACTCGTGATCTATAGACTAGGTTTTTATTTCGATCATAATTATGCTCTCTCTTTCTCACTCTCAAGTTGTCAAGTAGTGTATCTTTTGTTTTTGGTCCTAAATCCTTGGCTCTTCATTTGGCAAACAGGAAACCAAGAGACGGCCTCTGACAACCAAATTGACAGCGAAGGCAGTTCTTGCAGCTGCCGCCACTGATGTTGCTGGTTGCCACCGCGACTCTGTCCTTGGTCTGGCTTCCGTGAAGTTAAATCAAAGACTCTTGATTTCCAGCAGTAGAGATGGGGCTATCAAGGTTTGGAAGTAGAGGGCAGGGAGCTTATAATCTAAACTGTTCATAGTGCCAAACCATGATATAAGCTAATATGTACAGTCGACCTCTCAATCAAATCATCATCTATCTGACCTTGCATTTTTGTATAGCGCGAAAGAAGTTGTTCATGGATTGGAGATAATGGTCTAAATATAGATTACTAAGAGGGCACACGAAACGGTATCGTTTTTAATTAAATGCTGTAAATAAAAACAACTAACTGAAAACGACGCCGTTTTTTGTTACTGTAAGAGTTAGTGAGATGGGATGAGGTGTTGAAAGAGTACGATGTCATTGTAAAATGTTGACAAATGTAAAAAAAAAAAAAAAAAAAAAGAAAGGCGACGTTAGTATTATTAAACGTTAAATTTGAAAGTTTGAATTATAATATTTTTTTTAATTCTCAAGGGATGGATCGACATTGGAAGGGTGTAAATGGATCAAAAGATCTATTTAGATCCGTGTTTCACGATGAATTGGATTGGATCGTTTTATATTTTCATTCCCATAGATGATACTGTGAGATTGTTGATATTACGTGATGAACAAGAACACGCAGATTTAAATTGGATTAAATTCCAAATTTATAGTGTAATCATAGGTTAAGATTCAACATAATTTATTAAAAAACAACTAAGATAGTAGAAAATATATAGGCCCTGATGTTAAAATTTATATGGCTTAAGAGCACTCACCTACTCGTCTTCAAAATTATGTACACGCATAGGTGTTCTCTACATGCCCCACCTACTCGTCTTTGGTTGTAACTTGTAACATTTATTTTGACCCCTTATCGACTTTTGCTTCCGGGGAACCAATGTTTGTTTGAACTAATATAAGCAAATGATTATATATATATATATATATATATATATATATGTGTGCATGGGTTGCAGCCTTGCAGGACTCTGTTTATTACAAAACCGAGGCCCAGGTAGAGTATCATGTCACGTGCTCCTCGCTCGCAGATTGCAGGGTTACACAGTTTTGGAAAAACACTTTTATTAAAAGAAAAAAAACCCGCGCGTTATTTAATTATATTTTATGATGCAATACTTTGGATTTAAACAGTTAAACTTTTATTTAATTAAATTTTATTTAGCTGCAGCTATTATAATATAATTTAAATCGTTAAATACATATTTAAGATCCATATTAAAAATATTATATAATACTTTTGAATACGACAGGTAAATTGTACCATATCCTAATTTAAAATTTTCCTAAATCTTCGACGCACCGAATAACTTCATCAAATCACTGTAAGTTTACAGTACGCTTTTTGCCACCTCTCACAATGTCCAACGAATGCGGATTAAACCACAATTGTACTGTATTTCAACAAATAGAGCTTAACACTAGTTTTAATTTTACATATTGTTTATTTTACTGTATAAATATATACAAAATAAATTTTATATTATTTATATTTAATAATAAATTTTTACTAACAAAACAAATGTAAATGTTTTTAAAAACATAAAAGAAAATTTTTATATATAATTTAATAATTAGAATAAGTGAATATTAAAAATAATTTTATAACTTTTATTTTTAAAAAAGATATAAAAAAACTGAGTTATATTAAAAATCTGATACTAATGACCTAAATCGTTATTACAGTGGGATCTAACTTTTAACAAACCGACATTTAACCAATAAGGAAACAGACAACAACAGCACATTTGCACACAACGCACTCACGCAGACATTGCCAACCCATGTCGTTGATGTCGTTGCATTGTTTTCACATCCCGTCCAAATGTATAGGAGGAGGCCTTCATAGCACAGTACAGCAGCCTGTGATGTAAGAAACACTGAAACAGTAGGGTACCAGCATTAAGTATGGAATCTCATTAGAACTCCGTAATTAAGCCTGCGAAACAGAACAAGGATGATCTCTTGGGAAGTCGTGTTGCCCCTTTTAATAAATGAATAAATAAACCAGAAAGTAAGAAACAGTGGCTGTGATAGCATTTGTCACAGCTGTAAAAAAAAAAAAAAAAAAAAGATTACGTGATACCCGCGTTGAAAGAGAGCACAAATTAACCTTCATCTTATGGGAATGGGACACGAGTGAATGAACATAAAGAGGACTTTTTTAAAAAAGAAAAATTATTTAATACAACTCACCCATTACTCTATCCAAAGTCTAAAGGGCCAACCCCAAGTTGGAGAGTTGGACAAAACTGCGTACGCCGGAGCACGCATGAGAAACGCATATGGAGTAAACCCCGTACTCACCAGTCACCACAATGAAGAAGTGGCAATGTACCAACAAACAAAAAAGAAAAACAGAAAGCGACAGCGTTTTTGGTGCCTACTAATTTAGATGCATTTTGGTACTTGGTTGCAGCACCAGCATGTGCTCCTTCTGCGGGACAGAGTTTTATCTATTTATTATTCTTTTTTTAAAAAAAAAGAAAAGAAATTAAGTGTATGACAGAAAATTCACAGTAGTAGGTTCCTCCTTCGTAATCGTGACCCACCCACCCATCTACCCCTCTGTCCCATACCCTTCAGAAAGATGCCTCTCTATTGGCCTACCCAGACCTTGAATTTAACTGCACATTTTAGTTACAGCTTACATAGGACCTTCTAAGTTCCAATTTACTCCTTCACTACTAGCATTGCATTGCGAGTAAATAAAATAGATGCCATGCCCACCTCCTGATTAGATATACAAACTTAAAATATGAGGCTCTCATCTCACTCAAACAAATATGCATATTTTGGTGCATGTTCAACGCACATTCACTCAACACCCATATAAATCTATAGATGACACGATGCGTCAAAACATGTACTCGGTGATTTGAGAACAATAATAAGAATCATATCAGAGAAAGCCAAAAGCCAAAAGCCAAAACCCCCCACTACTTTTACTTTTACCCAAGTAATAAAAATCCATGGGCCAACTAATTTACCAACAGAAGAAACTAGAACATAATGCAACCAGCCACACTTTTTTGGGGGGGTGCTTGTTCTTGATTGATACTAAGTACACACATCTTAAGGGGTTTAAACAAAAAAAAAAAAAAAAAAAAAGACGACATCTGTATAAACAATGTGGTACAGAGAATCGGAATAGACCAGAATCAGCCTCTCCCTCACCCCCCTGTTCATCTACGTTCATCTGCAACTGCAATGCCCGGTGGTCCCTCTCCTCAACTCAGACGACCTCTCAAGCTTCCCCAACACAGCGTTCTTGAAATTTATGGCACTCCGAACCTGCGGCTGCGAACACGACCTCTGCATCCGAACCCCGCTCAGGCTGTTCCGCGGCTCCATCACCTCCGTCAGGGACAGCCGCCGCTTCGGCCCCGGCTCCGGTCGCTGCTTCGGCGCGCTGTGCGACCGCAGCTTCGCCCTCGACGACTGCGTGTTCGCCATGTAATTCGGATTGTTCGACCCCAGTCCGAACCCGAAGCCTCCGCTGTCGGAGCTGAGAAACCGAGGCGTGCTCTGCGCCGTGGAGAACCGGCATTCATCGCCGGAGATCGCCCACCCCGGACACTGAAAATTCCGGTCACCTCCGACGCCGTCTGGGGTGACCGCGATTCTGGCCGGAATCCCACAGGGAAGCGGCGAGGAGAGCGCTTGGTACGACGAATCGTCGCCCAAATCCGACCCGGAAGCGTTGGTCCGTCGAGATCTGGACTTGGGCCTGCCGGTATCCACCTCCACGATCTTGGGACTTTCATCGACGACGCTGACGGCTATCGGGGTGACTGGACCGTCCAGACTCGCCGACAGCCTCCTGCTATGAATCGAAACCGCGTGCTCGCTCCTCGTATCATCGTACCTATCCTGCAAAATCCCATTGTGAGAATCGAATTGTAGAGTTGTCCCATAAATTTGAAGCGACCCAGATCAATTTTTTTAAAAAATAAAATATAAAAAAGGGGAGGGTTACAGTAGATCTTCGAGGTCGAAATCTAGGGTCGTAGTTGTTGAGCAAGCCACGAGCTTTGTGGGACTTGACGGTGGCTTGAGCTCTGATGAGAGCTTGCATGCCGTGAAGGGTAGCATCAGCTTGCCTGCGAACCAGGAAACCCCTGACCAGTGCCTGCAATCTCACCAGCCTCTTCAGAGCCCTAAGTGCTTTTCTCCCCTGTTTTTTTTTTTTTTACAAAAACCAACAAAGAAAACATGAAACAATTTTAAAAACATCGTACCCATTTGGCTGGGGTGGGGAAAGGCGGAACAAAGCTGAGGTATTTTGTACCAGGAATCCCCGAAAAACGGACTGAATCCTGACCGCGGCCCACCGCTCGCGGCCGCCGGCGAACGAGGGGCTGCCTCGGCCGTGGCTGGTTGTGAGCCTGACAACTGCCTGCGCCGCCTGCGCGGCGGCCACGGCTACGTCTGCGGCGGCGGCGGTGGCGGCTGCCACTGCGATGGCGTGCTTGTTCTGCTCCTTCCCGGTGTCCGTGTAGAACGACCGGAGCCAGGCGGCCTCCGCTGCCGTGATGTTGGGTGGAATGGTGGCCGGGTTCTGGCACAGGCTGCCGCTGCTGGCGACGTATTCCCTGCCGGAGCCTCCGCCTGTTTTCCGGTCACCGTCTCGGCTCTTCAGTCCAAACAGTGCCTTAAGCCACCGACTGGCCTTACCCATTTGCTGACTAGTTTATCTCACTCACCCTCACCCTCACCCTCACCCTCTCAGTCTCAGTCTCACCAGATTGAGAGATCGAGAGCAAAACCCAGAAAGGGTTTAGGCGTTCCAGCATTTAATGCCTCATTTTGGAAAATCTTGTAAGAGCCGCCCACGCCCATTTTCGCTTGATTCGATGAAAATTTTAAATTAAATATGAACTCCCAATATGGCCTCCTAATTCTACCAATGCACATATGTACGTATTATACATTTAGACATACACGTATGTATTATATAAAATTTTGATAAAATGAGACACTATCTCCTTTTTATTCTAAATAGATTTTGAATTGATGGATTTGTATTTAATGGCCAATAAAATTACAACAACTTTGTGGGGTTATAATTAAAATAAACTTAAATTTAAACAGTTGGATACTTGATGAGAGTGAGATTATATGTACACATATTAAATGTATGTGTATGTGCGTGCATATGTAAAATCGGGTAGGTAAATCTATGTGACAAGACAACAAAACGTTGCCGTTGAAATAAGGCATTTATAATTTTATATGTGATTAATTAAAAGTTAGACATTTTTTAAAATATATATATATATATATATATATATATATGTAAAGAAAATAACAGAGAAACAAACAAGACGTCACTATCAGGATCAGATTCGCGAACGAAAAAAGAGTAAAACTGAAACTCTGGAGGCAAAGGCGGCAAAAGAAGCGCACGGTTTTGAGTCCTCCAATCAGAAGGAGAGACCACTAGGCGGGTCTCTCATTAACTTTTAAAAAGAAGGGAGATACGTCGCTGTCCACGCCCCCTTTCGCAGGCTCGTGAACCTTTTTAACTTTTTTTTTTCTTACCCCAAATGTTTTTTAAAAAAATAAAAATAAAATACTTTTGAACTTTTTTTTTTTAAAGGTACGTAATTTTGAAAAGAAAATTATTAGTATTAATATTGAAAATGTTCTACTCAGGGTATATGAGAATAAGTGAGGAGGATCAATTCCCTAATGAATGAGTGAGGAGAACAGTAGGACTTTGGCATCACATTAACTTAACTATTCAGCTCCAAACTTTTGTTATAATGGAATCTATTTCGCAGTTTATAGACGCGGCTTTAAAATGAAAATATATGAATAGTCAAAGTACAAAATCTTAAAACCAAACACACACACACACAAATCCCAACTCAAATGTAAATTTTGCCTCTTTTTTTTTCTTGCTGTAAGTTTTTATTTGGTTGGGTGTCCAGGTCTGACATTTGATCAAGGGATATATCAATAAAAGGAAGTGTAAATAGAAGAAAATGTTGATGGAGCTATCACATGTTTGAAGTTACGATCGTGAATGTCATCGTGTTATGATTGTAAATATCACGATTGTGGATGACTCGTCACATTTCGGATAACATGCAACCTTATGCATAAAATGATATTTAATATAAAAAAACATAAAAAAAAAATTTAAAAAAAAAACAAATAATCACATTAGAATCATTAAACAAGCAAAATAAATAGTTTTGATCGTATCCTATACCGTCAAACATAAAAATAGGCAATAGAGCACTATTATATCATTAAAAAATATATATTATTATATTTTACATTATTTAAAATTTATCACATCAAAATATCATTCAAGTTTAACTTTTATTAATTTTCACATTTTTAAGGGTTATTAAATTTAAAAACACAGTATTAAAGAAGTTATCAGAATGATATTAAATTTTAAGCGGTTCGTATAACATTTAAATAATACGTAAAAAATATAATAGATGTAAAAAAATGTTAAAATAAGATTCTCAAAAAAGCATAACATAGTAATAGTTATATTAAATGTAATAAATTTAAAACATTTAATAAATCTATATATCAATTAAAAATATAGTAAATATATATAATATATAAATTCATTAAAAATATTTAATAAAACATTATGTGAAGATAACGTAATCATATAAATAATCAACGCAAGGGAGACTGAAAATAAAAATAACATATTAATAGGCTATGACACATGAATAAAAAATAAAAATAACATAATCATATAAATTAATAATGTAATAGATTAAAAAGATGCATACCTTCAAGAACAACATGTGAAGGATCATTCTTAACATGTGAGATCTTTAGATCTCAAACATTAAATTTACATTCAACACATATTTAAGTTTTCATAAACTATGATTCTGCTATAGTTTTTGGGTCTGCACTTAATTACCCCATAATCCTGATAATAATACCAACCAACTTTAGTTCGTGCCTTGATAGATTAATGACCATTTTTGTGTCAATTGTGCGTGAGGCATCGACACCACTAGCATGTTGGCAAAGTAATTGATCGGTCAAGAAGAGGCAATTAGAAGCTAGCGTGCGTGAGTCGTCGATAGCAGCCAACGAGTCAACAGAGTACAACATCCAGCGAGGAAAAAGAAAAATCTGGCGAGAAAGAGATAAACGAGATATTGTACTTCTTGATCGTATGGTTGCTTTTTGGCTGAAATCTCAAAAAAAAAAAAAAACCAGATAATGAAATTAACGAGATCTATTATTGGCCCTAAATCTCAAATCAACCCCCTCCAATAATGTGATGAATCATCCGAGATTTACTAAACTCGGATGATACTACAAACCATGCCTGTGTATGCTGGTGATGATGTAGTGGCGTAAGGTGCCACGTGTTGGTGCCCAGTGCTATGGTTGATGCCTTAGAGCAAGAGGGTAAGGAAAAGTAACAAGTTACTTTGGTTAGATTTTTTTCAAACAAATTTGGGTTTCAAGCTCAATGATGAGTATTTTTTGTTTGAAATAAAATTATTTTTACAAACTATAAATTAAAATGAATTTTTATCACTCATATATAATTTCAAGTTTACCAATTCATTATTTTTAAAAATAAATTTATTATTAAAACTAATATCATCCAATAGCATACAGCCTTGTTTTGGGTTATAGTTCCACTCAGGCTGTAGTTTCAGTGCCCAGTCAGAACTTGAGTAGATGCCAAACCAAACATTAATATTGTTATATATTTTCGGATTATGCACATCCATATGCCTAGCTCTCAAATTATGATCGGCTGAAGTTTATGTCAACAATTCAATAACTATTTATGGAGAAGAATTAAAAATTAACCATCAAATTGCACACACAAAAAAAAGTGTGCTTTTCTGTTTCTTTTAATCTGAACATGAAAAGACTTCTCTTTTTTTCAGAGCTCTCAGCTAGGATTGCCCTCTTTAACCAAATTTCTTTTTTCTTGCTATTTATTTACTTCTTGTTTAGCAATGATGAGCGGCGCAGAGTACAGTACATAGTTCATTGTTGTCTCTCTCTATCTCTCTCTCTCTCTCTCAGGTATGATAACACAAAGCCAAAAGCGTCTCCCGCCTCCTGCGTCACTTTGGGGTACTGTGGCTCCGTACCGCATCCCCCAAATTATACGACCCACTAGAGAGCCTGTGACTTCTCTGCTGCTTCGGAATGGGCTCTCCACCCGGCACAAAGTTTAAACTACAGTGCTGTGATTATTACTGTGACAGTAAGTTTTACCCCTCTCTCTCTCTCTCTCTTTTTTCCTACAGCTGGGCACAGTCGTCCGTAGCCCTTATTCTGCAGCTGGTCTTTCTTGGGGGAATCTGAAACACGGTGAAAAGAAGTCTCACACGCACACACACGTATATATACTTGATTGATTAAACGTGATTTGTCTGGATGCGGGCTAATGTCTTTACTGCAATGTTACTATCATATTTTTACTTAATTTTCGCAAATAGTGTTAAAATATAAGGTGGTGTTTGAATTTGTTATAAATGTACGAGTATTATGGCTAAAAGTACTTGTAGCAATTCTTAAATAGTATTAATACTTAAATCACTTGAAATTACCAAACGCCTGTTTGTTTAATCTGGATTGAGATCATGCATAGGGTTGAACTAATAATAATCATATTTCCAAACATTGTGATTTATTTATTTGCTCATGAATCTAAGATAAATTAATTTTAGATAATATTAAATGATTTTTAAGATATTTCATGTGATAAAAAAAGTATTTTGCAAAGATAAGGATCTAAGTTTTTTTTTCTTATTGTGCCCCACCTAAAATAATACTTCATATTTTAAAGTAAAACAATTATGTTTAAAGTTCAAAAACTGAAATACGAGGTTTTTTTCATCAAACTAAAACCTTCAATGATTACATTTAAACAATCCTTTTCTCCATTAATTTATTTAAAATTGTTTTTATTAAATGTCTTTCATTATTTCCCTCCACTTTTAATTCGACCACATCACAAAATTCCTCCTTTTGAAAAATTTGGACAGCCAAGGCCAATATTCTTGTCTTGGCCATATATGAAATCTTTCTTATTAGTAATTCTATCTTTTGATTTATGATTCTAATTACCTCAAAAGGGCTAAAGTTTTACTCTAGAGAGTCTTGAAAATTTCAACTCAAATGTGAATTAAATTTTAAAGAATAAAATAATTAATCAAATCCCATCAATATTCCAAAACTCAAGGGGGGAGCAAATAATATAGCACGTGGAAGTTATGTTTATGTATTGTATTCAGTTTGGGTACTATTTTAATAACCAAATAATATATCGTAGCTTAAATCTAATCGTCATGGATTTTAGACAGAGAACTTTGCCTACTTTTATCCTCAAGTTTAATTTTTATAATTATGTTCTTAGTTAGTAGTAGATTAAGATTTGATAAATATACGATTTTGAAACTATTACAGCAATAATCAATTATACAAATTTTAGATTCAGCATCTCATACCGCTAGCGTTGACACATGAATGAATGCATTATGGGTAACATGAACAATCACAATTCACAAGACACGACACGAAGTTGTTGGACAACTTGGGTCCACTCCGACCAGCTTCCATCGAGGCATACGCTAATGTAATGCTAAGGCAACTCCTAGTCCGATGATTGTACTTCGGCTGAGTTGCTGTTGGGTGCTTTCGTCGTGTACACAATTCGGCTATAGGCCCAGCCTATAAATTTTTATTGGGCCATGGACAACACTGAGCTCAGTTTCTGGTTAATGGGCCTGGACATGATTCTAACAACTTTCTGGACCCAGCGATTAGCGTATGCTGTGAACCGCTCCATATTTTCGCTCTCTACATAAATCTGCCAAAGCCTTATTTAAGGCTTAAGGTCATGGTATGTCCATATAATAGCATATGAAAATGTTAAATGTTAAAAGAAGAGGAGTGCAACAAAGATTCATAGTTACATGCATATAGCAAGCTGTGCGTTGTGTTTTCTTTAAATCACATCGGATCTATTTCGTAAAAGTTTTTATTCTGTATTCTATTAAAGTTCATGTTAGATTAAAATCTAGGGAAAAATTGTGTTTTAAAAATAGTATGTTTTGAAAAAAACTAAGTCCATAAAAATAAAAAAAAAATATTATGAGCTCGGATAATAAAATAAAAAAAATCAATAAAATTAGATCTCCTAACAAAAATAAGTTTAAATTTAAAAATATAAAATAATTCAAAACCATTTTTAAAAATAACCATTAATATAAAATTAAATTCTAAAATTAAATAATTTTAAATTCATTTGAGCTCCTAATTTTAAAAACAACCAATGATTTCCATGCAAGGTCCCCACGTGCAAATCGGGCCATATGATAGGCAAGTAAAGCGAGTAACTTGAGCCCTTAAATTCTGCTACGTTAAAAATAATGATTCTATTTTACTTACAGATAATGATTTTTATTATATATGTTATAGTATTTAATTTGTTCTATTATTATAATTTATAATTTATAATTTCAATAATAATATATATTTTAAAATTTATGTTTTTCATAACAATTAAACATTTTAATAGTTTATTATGTATATGACTAATTTTATTAATTTAAAATTTATCAGTATGAGCACTAATTAAATTTCGCAATTGCATTGTCTGATGGCTGACCTGCCCACGTGCCAACGTAAGAAGAAGTGTAGGAGCATGGGACACGGTGGTCAAAGTCGTCAAACCCATAATGAAATTAATTGAATATGCCACGCCAAGAGAAACTGAATGCAAGCAAGTATGCATGCATGTGTGCAGAACAGGGAACTTGTCGGAGAGGAACATGTCACGCCACGCACGGGACACTTAAGTAACGAATAGACCAGAACATAAAAATAGTTCCTGCTCATTAAAGTCGGTGACACTTGACCCAAATCAAAATTAGATTGATAGGGATATTTAATTAAGGTTAATAGTGTATGGGTGAAATGTTGTTTGCAGGGTGGACAGTTGGGCAAGAGAGCAGCCTCTATAAAAATTGTAGAAAAAAACAGTCTAAAGTAAATTTTGAAAACTATTTGAATCCGTTGGAAAGTCATTAAATTAGTCCGTAAATTTTTTTTAAAAAGTTAAAAATCAATTGAATCGGCTATAAATTGCTCTGACTAATTTTTAATTATTGTATATTAATTTTACATTAAAAAATAACATTATAATTACCAATTAAGGAATTTGGCAAAACTATTTAAAATAAACAACTTTCTTGTTTAAATACCCTCCCATCATTTGTTCATTTTTTTTATTTCTTTCTTTTATCTCTATGAATAAATGATCGAAATATGAATTACGAATTAAATGAAACTTTTCTAGCTGCAATAATAGCATCCATATGAAAAAAAATTATAATTAATAATTTGTAAGGCTCAATTTAAAGGAACAATTTAATTTCTTTGTTAGTCGCACTCTGCACACCACTCCTGCATCTCTTTACTGGTCGTAGGGGCGTGTTCTCAACCCTAGCCTCCTGCAACGCCTCCATGCATGTCAGCACAGTAGGCCTCCGTCATTGCCTACGACAACAGCCATGGCCTTGCCCTCCTGTTACCCCATCATTCAGGCCGTGACCTGGGTCCTGTTCAACATATTGCAGGCGGCGCTTAACCAGATCAATCGGATGCGAAGCTCTTAGGGGTTTGTGGGGTGCTCGGATTGGGGCTTGGCGGGTGGTTGGCAGCCAAGATGGTACGGATGCCGGAGTTTGCGGCAAATAAGTTGACGGTGGCGGAAGTTAGAGATAACATGGAATAGCTGTGGCGATTTCGACAGTGATGAGTCCAGGCAGGCAAGCACAATTATGCAGAGTCTTTTAATGTATTTGGAGAATTAACGAGATTTAGTATCATGTGCGTGGTACATGACTATAAGATACTTGTTAGCATTATATGCTACCACCTCATTGGGTTGAAAGATTTACCTCCAACTCAAGGTAAGTTATGTTTTTTTTGGGGGGTTTATCCTTGGTGTTGTTCTTTCTTTTAAATGATTGTATTTGTCAAATTCTAATAAAATTTACACACTTTCTTTTTAAAATAAAACTACAAAAATATACTAGAAATTGAGAAATTTTAATGTATTATATCTATTGTAAAAACTTATTATATATATATATATATATATGCTTAGCTTTCTGAAAATAATTAAGAATACTTTACTATACTATACATTGGTGTTATTATCACGATTTTTTTAAATTTTACTTTACTATAAATTTGTTAAATATATACATGACAATAATATTTTCCATTGTAGATTAATGCAATAAAAAATATAAAGATACTAATGGCAAAATACAAATGTGGTAAAATATAATTGTAATTAGTTGATTTTTTTAAAGTTACAAAAATATGAGAAAAAATAAGATTATTTTAAAAAACAAGCGTGCCTCATCTAAAAAATAATTAAGAATATTTATTTTGATATTATTACTATCAAAAGTGAAATGAATTTTATTTAACTATGTGTCAAAATTATGCCCGAAGAAGGAGAAAAAGTTAATAACAACTCAAAATATTGTAAAGCTCATGAAAAAAAGGTTATTCTTGAAGTTAATCACAGATTAAATATGCAATAATGTTAAAATATAACTTTAATTAGTTAATTATTCTTAAAATTACTAAATAGGATAAATGTCTACTCAGATATATATATATATATATATATATATATGTGATTTTATTAAAATAATTACGTGATGGCAAGCTCTCATTGGGAGAAATTTAATCTTGATAATTAAATATTATAATATTGATCTAACGTAATGACTCAGATTAATTATCTAGACCTTTCACGTCCTCAATGTAGATCTCTATATATGGTCTTAAAATTGTGCTGGTGGGACAGTCAATGTGAAGATGGTTTGATTTAAAGAGCACTTGCCCGCCCACTCGCTCTCAACAAGTGTGTATTATTGAGCTACAGATTGACTAGGGGACAATAGCTATAGCTGAAGGCCAGAGCTTCTTTTCCTCCATGTTTAGTAGCTAGGCATGATTACTAGGTTCTGCATGATGTTGCATATATGGCAGTCTATCGCTGCACGTGGCCCTACCACAGTACTAGGGGGAGAGTGTGCGTGTGAAAGGGAACAGGTAATCATAGAGAAATAGATCACGAGTCGGGAAATGTTGTGGGAATGGAGTGGTTAAAAAAAACGGTAGGCCGTAGGTTAGCCATGTGGTGCGGCAGTATATGACCATATGGGACTAATGATTGCGGTGTGTGGCGTTTCAAACATGCATTAGCCGAATATATATATATATATAGATCTTAAATTATATTTTTATTAATTATTTATTTATTATAATATATGTTAATCGATATTAGAGCTTCAGTAGTATTATACGGCTAAACGAAAATTAATTTCAAGTAGGAGTGGATAATGAATATAAGCACTTTTTATCCTGTTCGCTATTCGCCCTGCTGCTACTGTTATGCGGGATGAGTTATTCCTTCTAGGAGTAAGATGTAAATTTAAAACTTGATATTGTGCCCGGCTCGACTCACTTAATTTTAATTATTTTTATTTATAATTTTATAACATTTCAAATATGAATATCTAATTATTTTGTAATTATTTTTGAATGATTTTTGATATTTTTAACGGTATTATTATTATAAAATTAAATTAATTTTGATAATTTTTTTATCAAAAATAATATAAAATTTTAATTTAAAATAAAATTATTCATATGGATAGATCTAATAAAGATCGAGAGCGGGTTGCAGGCTGATGTAATTAATCTTATTCATAGACCAATTAAAGAACATGGTATCCTATCACACTTAACGAGATACAATTTTAAAATTTGACTCCCCTCCCCAACCAAGTGAGGGCGAGATGTGATAATAAATTGACTTCACTCCTGATAAGATTAGAATCGCTCCTATCAGCTAATTCATGAAGCATCTAAACTTTAAAAGACAAACTTATCTTAAGAGAGATTAATAAAGACGGATCGCGAAGAATAGATAAAGCTTTCCATTAACCCCGCTATAAAATGAAACAGTTAACCCAACATAAAAATTGCACTTTATTTAAAACAACCAATATTCAAACAATGGAGAGTTAAAAATGCAACATATTTTTCAAGGGTGAATTACAGGGGAGTTGGATGAGGTCGGCGAGGATGCACGCCCCCCCTATCATATATAGCAACATTTGGAATGATAGAATAAATGTTCAAGAATCAAGACAGGGTTGGGATTTCGATCTACAGAGTAACCTGCACGCTCATCGTCGCCATAACCATTAACCCTCGTCTGTGGTGTCATTCTACTTGATTAGCGGCCATAATCAATGTTTAAAAATTTAATCATATATATGTTTTTTATTCCGTATCACAAGGTTTGAACTTTGAAGCTCGATTTTGTGAATGATCGATTTATTTATTTATTTATTTATCAAAACACCACAGAATGTGGGGGGTTCCATTCCATTCTATCGTCTATTGTCGTATCCCTCCACCGAGAGTAGGATATCAAAGAGGGCAAATTTTATAATCCTGATATATGTTTAGTTTGAGGGTGTGTAGACCTATAACTTTAAATTTGCATATAGGGACCAACATAGGCCAAATACCAACCAACAATAATAACATTCCACAATGCATTGCTGATACGTACTTTTCAAACCCATCACTCTCATTTTTATGCTTTTATAAAGAAACATATAAATGATAAAAGATATGGATCCGGTCCATTCTACCCGAACTGCATTAACGTTACCCACTAGAATATATAATCAATACTTTATGAATGCGCCTTTTAGAGCTTTTTTGAGAAACAATGGATGAGAGGCACATCAATCAAGCACAGCGACTAGGGGAGGGTAACGGATATCCGCCCCCGCTACCCCGTCCAATATTCACTCCGTTTTCGCTATGCGGGGCGGGTTACCCAGCCTAGGCAAGAGCGGGGTGTGGTTTTTAAACTTAACACCCCGCCCCAGGCGGGGGCGGAGAGCGGTAATAGTTAGCGGGGGTATCCCGCTCCGCCTAATTTTAATAATATTTATTTATAATTTTATAATATTTCAAATATTATTATTTAACTATTATTTATGATTTTTAATATTTTTGAATAATATTTATTATTATAAAATTAAATTATTTTTAATAATTTTGTGGTTAAAAATGATGTAGAAATTTGATTTAAGCCGAAATTATTGATATGGACAGATCCAATAAAAAACGATAATAAGATGCGGGCAAATCGAACCTCATTCGAAGACACATTAAAGAACGGTATATCGTGTTACACCTATATATAGAACGTGATACAATCTTAAAATTTAATCTAATGTCTAAGCGAGAACAAGAGACGGTAATAGGTTGATTCTGCCCCCGATATGATCCGAATTACTTCTATCAAATGCTTCATGGAGCCTCTAAAAGGCAAGATTGTCTTAAGAGAGAAATTAATAAAAGCCGGTAGCAGGGTGCGGGCGGATGAAGCCTCCCCCCGCTTACCCCGCCATAGGACAGGATATCCCGCCCCGCCTACACATGGGGCGGGGTATGGTTTTAAAATTTTATTACCCCGCCTAAGCGGGGGCGGGTTATGATAATAGATAGACCCCACCCCCGCTATGGCGGGTAGCACCCCTAACAGACTCTTAATCGATTTGGGGTAATTGCATAATTTTATTAATCGATAATTTTTAATGTAAGATTATAGATTATAACAGACCTTGGAGAAAGGAGCCGGTCCATATTTAATCACATTAAATATAAGATTATAAATCTTTAACAGACTTTTGGAATAAAGAGCCGATCAACTATAATTTATATATAATTTATAATTTGTCTGACTTAATTGTAAAAGTATATTTTTTAAAAAACATATCAAAATTCATTTCTAAAATTTAAAATTCATACTTAATTCCAATAAAGATTTAAGTCACCAAATTAAAACATAAAAACTAAAACTCACACCAAATAATTTTTAAGTTACCAACATTTGACATGGGAAATGGGAGTTGATGCGTTTGGCATTGGGTAGCGCATCAATAATACTATAAATTTACATGAAAATGAAAATGGCATATAGGATATAACATCGTTAAAGCTCATTTTGGCCTTTTTATGCTATAAGCTAGTGTTTTAGCGCTCGGTTGGAATTGCTTTGAAGGGCCAAAACTAAAAAAATAAATAATAGTTTATTTGTATGTAGGTTATATAGGAAATTCATGCAGAAGCACTTTCTCTGCTGTTAGATTGGTATGAATAATTTTTTTTTAAAAAAAATAATAATATCAATCCAAGATAATAAAAATGTTCATGCACGGATTACTTGCATAATCTACTTGTACGTAACATTTTTCTTCTTAAAATTATAAGAGTAAGAACATTAGTATTAGATTCTCTATAAAGTTTGTTTATTTTTATTTAGAGAATAAATTTAAAAGTTATAAATTTATTCTTGTCACATAAATTTATATTTAATTTTTTCTATCAGATATGTATAATATTTTTCAATAAATTAGAAAGAACTGTTGAATTTATATGATTAATAAATTATATGTAAAAATATAATCTCATATTTTTATGTTTTTTAGTAATTTTTTAATGTTATTTCATATTAAATTATAATAAATTTGTTATTAAAAAATATAATATATAAGATTATTTTAATGATATAATGAATTATAAAAAAAATTATTATGATATTTAATTGAATAAAAAAATTATCTTTACATTAAAAAAATGGGAAAACTAATGTTATTGTCCTATTAAATCATGGTCGTTATGAATGTTAACGAGGTTCAATATAATTGGGGAAAAAAAAAAACGCACACCCTGTGGGCTGCGCGCGTTGCGCGTATGTGGCACCGTGAGTGATAACGCAGACGCCAGCAACGAGAATTACCAGGGAAAAAAAAGTTGTGAGGGTGTAAGTACTAAGTACACAATGATTTCGTTTTTTATTTAGTTTGACCTGATTTGATATATTATTGACCTTGTACAGTAGAGTAGACTCACTTGTTCGTGACATTGAAAGCATGACAATTGTTTTGGTTTAATAATGCAATATAAAATATGATTTGAATGTTAATTATTGTGATATTTATGATGGTGGCAATTTTTTATGGGCATAAATGCAGATGAGGGTGTTCGTCATCCTAGTGGAAGGCTGCAAGCCGAAGGCGAAAACAATTAGACATATTATATGGCTATAGTGTGGTCCAAATCTTTTGACATTAAGGGAAATACAAAAACAACATGCTGCGATAATCATTCAGCAATATGTTGATAGCGTAGCATATCTATTACTCCGTTAAAAACATTTTGGGTCCGTTTCATGAGATTTGTTTAAAGATTAATGATACTTGACGTTTCATTTTGAGAATTCCATTACAAGTATTTTTCTTAAAATGATATAATTTTAATTTTATTTTTAAAAATAATAATATTTTATAAAACACCCCACATAATTTTAGACTACTAGTATAAGTAGTTTTTATTTCTATATTATATTTTTTTATTATATTTTTTTATTATATTAGAGTCTGCGATTAATTATAAATTAAAAATGATTTTTATTTGTTTATATGTATATTTGAAACTTGAATTCTCAAAAAATAAAATAAAATAAAAATTCAATAAAATAAAATAATGTAATAGAAAAAAATCATTTAAATATCACATCAAATTTAAATTTAAATTTGAAAACAAAATGAGTTAAATTAGTTTTAATAAACAGCTAAACATGCAAGACCGCAAATTTAAAAAATATGAAACTTTTAAACATCCAATAACATAACTTAAATAATTTAAAACATGGACATAATAATATTGATATTGAGTCTAGATTATAAGAGCATCTTCAATAATCTTAAATAAAACAAAAGCTAAAATTAAATTTAACTTAAACTCTATAAACTTTTTATCCAATGGTGCAATTATAACGTAAATTATATTTATCTTTAAGGAAAATTTGAGCTAAATTTGATAAATATTATAACTTTATCTAATGCTGTCACACTATTTTCTTATTGTAACATTTCAATTTGTCATTCACAACAAACACACAATGTTAAAAATAATAGATAATATTATAAGAGTAATTTAAGAATAATAAATTTAAGCAATTAAAATTAGTTTATAGTTGTTATTAACTATAGATATATTTAGCAAATTAAATATAAATTTAATTAAGAAATTTTACCTAACATTATTGGAGATATTTTAAGCAACATTAGTTTGATTTCAACAAATTAGCTTTACATCAATTAAGAACATTAATTTAGGAGAGCTTTAATCCATTAATAGATGTGATGCTGGCATCTAATAAACGAAATTTAAAATTAATTAGATATTAATGAAAACTTCTAATTAATATATACTGCGCATCAGTCACCCATTGGTTCATTAAAAAAATGAGGTTAAACAATTCATGGATACTAAATATTGAGTGAAGAATGTGACACGAGATTGACTTTATTTAGTTTATTATATACCGAAAAATTTATAAGTTTTTTTAAAACCTTTTCCCTAAGGTGGGATTCATCAAATTGTAGACTAATATTAATTTCTTCGAATAAAACAAATGTGAAATAATAAAAACATACTAGCAAGGTAACCTAAACCTTTTGGAAAACTATTTTTTTTAACATAACCCAATACATATATTGCTAAAGAAAACAAAAAGTGAGAATCGAAATTCGAGCAAAATAATCAATATCAAGTTTGAAAATCATGCAACAAATTATTTGTTCTAATTCATTACTCTTCTATATTTACTTCTTGTAAATTTTAGGATATTCATTACTTGATTAGAAGTGCAACAGTATAAGTTTCCTTATAATCATTTAAATATGTTTGTCTATTATTACTCATGTTGTTAAAATTGAGTATAAGCAAACACCCAATTACATGTTAAAATATTGTTCATTTTATGCTCGTTACATCAACCTGTACAATTTTAAAATGCATCATGACATTTAAAGAATTTTTTTTCTTATATATGTATTGCCTTTTTGGCATTGAGTGATGTGAAATAAACATCATAACAATTTCTTCTGTTTTCACACATCAATCGTACACCATAGACTATGAATATACACATGAAAGTGAGAATTTTTCTTGTAACTTTCTCTCAATCCATGTTATGTGGAAAGATCAAACAAGTCCAATATTAATGTAACATTATAACCCAAATAACACCGCACAACGGGACATGCTGCTCGATTACATTGCACCGATAAAATATTTGATATCATGAAATACTTAGCGGAAATAACCATATGACAACTAGGCTATGATATCAATTTGTAAAAATCAGGTTTATGCAAAAGCTAAATCACGTGTCACAATATTGTTCACATTGAACTCACAATATCAGCCCGCACAGCTTTAAAATGTATATTGACATTTAAAATATTCTTTTTTTATATGACTTATCATTTATTTAAACGTGTGTATTGACATTTAAAATATTCTTTTTCATATATATGCCTTATCCTTTCTTTAAAGGAGTATTGACATTTTTTTTATATTCATTCCTATCCTCATATGATGTGAGACAAACATGTATTATTAAAAGCAAATTCATCTTATTTTTCTATCTTTCCTTAAACATTATAGTCTGCTTTAAGTCAATGTTTGAAAAAATTATCTATTTACCCCTCTATGGACTTATTTTGAGACCTAGAGATTTAAAAATCAAGTAAAATGGAACAAATGGAAAAGTAACCCAACAAAATTAAAACGAAGACAAACATGCAAATAAATAAATAAAGCCAAGTATGTAATAAAAATAGTAAACTAATGAAATATAAAAAAAAAAGCCGCCAGCAAAAAATAGATTGAAAATGGAAAATAAAAATAAAAATAATATTGGAAAAAGAATCTCATATAAAATTAAATATATAATAAGTGAAATAAATTTAGTGTGCACGTTATATATATATATATATATATATATATATATATATATATATATATATATATATATATATATATATATAGTTCACATATTTGTTTTCCGACATCATTTATTTAGTATAGTTCACTACTTCTACAAGATTTATATAATGCTATATTAGTTATATATATAGTAACATAATTAAATAATAATATAAAATTGCAACATGGAAGTGAAAGTTTTAACTTTGTTGTTAGTGCCTGTAGGGCTTTATTTTATTGTTTTCCAATTACTTTTTTAAAAAATCAACGTGCAAAATATATAAAATAAACTTTGTTTTTATGTTGGTTTTACGGTTTTACTTAATTGATTTTTATAACTACGGTTATAAAGATGCATTAAGGTATTAAAGAACATATAAAACAATCTATGTGTATATATATTTAGGGCACGATCAGTTATCCTCGAAAGGGCACAAAAAAGAAAGTGATGAGGCCGATAAATTCAATGACAAATTAAGAAAATGTATTCGAAAGTAAAAATGGATGGACAAATTTTTTTAAAAAGTAAAGCAAAATTTTAAATAATAAATTTAAATTATATAAGAATCATTGATCATAATTTTTGTGCTTGCACAACAATAATAACAAATTTGAATTGTTTTTTTTTACAACACCGATATCTGCATGTAAAGTTCAAACAAAGGGTTTGAGAGAAATAAGATGAAATTGTTTTTTTTTTCAATTTCAAAGAGTCTATTAGTATTTATATTTAATAAAAATAAACTTTTCATGTTTTTGGAAAAAAGAATAAATAATATTTAGCATTGATTTCGTGGCCGTTTCTATAAATTACATTTAGCAGCGCTATTCAAAATGATGTTGTAGGCTTTTTTCTTTTTAAAAAATAATTCGGCGGGCACGCTCCAAGTGCAAGTCCACCTCCGACACGTATACTAATAGAAGGAACAACTTAATTAAGGGTCATAAAAAATCATTAATTTAAATATTATTTTAAATTTATAACAAGTAACAGCATTAAATGTACTAAGCGCATTCACATTCATGTTATCCATTTATATTTTAAGTATAAATAATATATTATTTTATATATTTTGTTTATCTTTATATATTTTATTTTTTATTTTTCATAAATTTTATATTTAACATGTTAAATATAAAAAACTCGATGACTCATTGTTATCAAAATTTTAAAAAGCATTCCTAAATTATATAAAAATATTATTATAAATACCTAATGCAAATGCTCTTTTATATATATATACACACACGCGCAAACGCCTTTTTATTTTATTGTATTGTTAAACTTTCTGGTTGGGCATTGCAACTGAGTTTTTTTGCCAAATTATTAAGCAACATATTAAAAACCTTGTTATATCCATTTGAAATTGAAAATGTTGCTTATCTACGATAGCAATCAACAAATATATATATATATTTTAAATCAATACTTTAAAAAGATAAGTAGTTAAAATTGATAAAAATATATGTTTTTTGAACTAACAAAATATTAAGTAAAGCCTATAATGCTGGGTACATCGGGGTTAGGTAATCATTGCATAACCGTGACGACGTGACAACCTACAAATTCATCAGAGTAGAGAGAAAAAAAATCATAAACATTCAATTTTTCACAATTTCGTAAAAATACCGTGAACTGATTACATAAATATTTATTCTTAAAAAAATACAAAAAAATCCATACTAATCCAAACATGTGCATTACACGCATGCCATATTAAATAAAACTATTAATATTTTAAATAGAAATAAGCTCTTCAATGCAATCACAAATCAGAATAAAACCGTCATTTGTTGTAAATATATATTGATTACGCACCCGCCCTCTTTTTCAAACAAAAAGAAAAGAAGAAAATAAACGATTAATGGAGAGTCATTTTAACGCTTGCTAAAGTCAAACAAGCAAAACCATAAATATATATATATATATTTACAGCAATTATCCATTTAAATAATTACATTTCAGCTCCTGCAAGTAGAAACTATCTAAGTTGTTATGTGTTGGCTTATTGTTTTATATAAATTTTGTCTTTAATTTAATTTATAACCTTTTAGCCTAAGTGGTGGCAAACTGGCAATCAATTAATTGAAGAAAACTTCTACTTGTATGCGGCACACTCCTGTTGGCTTTAAAAAAAGAAAATAATAATTACTCGCATGCTGGGATTGAATCGCTGAACATTTTACATGTTTATTATTATGAATAAATATTTATGTTTATTACGATTGTATCAAAATTTTGTTTGCCCATAATTGGCATGTAATAATTTTTTTAAATATTATAATTTAAATGTCGCCACATCAGCAGTTATATTATAATTTAATATTGTTTACAATAATTTAAATATTGTAAACCAGTTATATTATCTTCTTAGATTATTTTTTTTCCGCGTCATCAGTATAAATACTTATTCTTATTATAATATGTTAGGGTCAATTTAACATTTTAAAAATAAAATTTATTCAAATTAGAAATTGAAAAAACAAAAGAATTAAAGATTGCAGGAGCAGCCAATCATGCATTGGATATTGAATATTTGAAAGGTGCATTGGGATTATTTATTTAATTGGGAATCAGATTGAGCAGGGCAGCGGTTGCTTGTCACCGCCGCCATCCTCCTCAGCGTGATTTAGCAGCAGCGGCTCCGTTGTGTCGCGGGCAGTGGACGTTAGCACCCGCGCCTTCTCCGCCTGAGCATCCCAGTCCGTGGTGGCAACGGCGTACATCATCAGCGCCGAACAGCACGCTTGGGCCGACAACAGGCCCATCCAAAGCCCGCGAAACCCAAACTCTGTCCCAAAGCCCAGCCCGATAGCCACGGGCATCCCCACCAGGTAAAACGCGCCGAGGTTGACTCGCGCCGCCGTGGACGGCCGCGCCGTTCCCCTCAGTACCCCGCAACCCACCGTCTGCGGCGCGTTCCCGAGCTCGCACAGCCCTATAATCGGCAGCGCCGCCGACGTCAGCCGCAAGACGTCGGCATCGCGGCTGAAGATTCGCCCCCACGAGTCCCTCGTCGCCCCCGCGAAGCCCAGCGACGAGAGCCCCACCAGGAAAGAGGAAACGACCGAAACGGTGGCGGAGAGCTTAGCCCGCGAAGCCCGATTCGCACCTAACTCGTTCCCCACCCGGGTCGACACGGCGAAGCCGAGTGAGGAAGGAAAGATGTAAATCAACGACGTCGTTTGGATGAGAATCCCCACGGACGCGACCGTTGACTGCGGGTCTGCCAGGAGGCCGCAGAGGAGGATCAGGATCTCGTACCACCACCACTCCAAGCAGACGGAGGCGCAGCTGGGGATGGACAGCCTTACCAGCGGCTTCCACCCACCAGCGAGACACTCCAGGAGGCTTGGGGTCGGGGAGGAAGCCCACGGCGCATGCATTCCAAAGGCCCAGAGGTAGAGAACGAGAGCGAACAGAGCGAGGGAGTTTCCGGCGGCGGAGGCGGCAGCCACCCCGGCAACGCCGCAGCGGAGTTTGGTCACGAGGACGAGGCTTACGGGGACGTGGAGGACGGTGGCGGCCAGGGATGCTATGGTGACGGGGCAGGTGATGCCCTGGGCGCGAAGGTAGATGCGGATTGGGTGGAGGAAGGAGTTGGTGAGGAGGTCGGGGAGGGAGAAGACGATGTAGGTGCGGGCGTAGCGGGCTATGGTGGGGTCCTGCCGGAGGACCAAGAGAAGCTTCTCGACGCTGAGCCAGAGGGCGGAAATGGGGAGGGACGCGGCGAGGAGGAGGATGACGGTGCGGTGGAGGGTGAGGGTGAGGAGCCTGGAGCGGTTGGCCCCGTAGGCCTGCGAGCACAGCGGCTCCATGCCCAGGGCCAGGCCGGCGAGGACGGAGTAGCCGGTGATGTTAGCGAACGCCACGGCTGCCGCACCTCCTGCCAGCTGGGCCTCGCCGAGGCGGCCGAGGAAGAACATGGAGACTGCGGAGCGGAGGTAGAGGATTAATGCATTGGCGGCGATCGGGGTGGCAAGGAGGAAGAGAGATTTGATCTCCGAGGCGACCTCGTGGGACGTCGGCGATGTGCTCCGCTGGTCTGGGCCTTCTGTTTTTGCGGCGGTCGGCGGCGGCAGGTTGAGGCAGGCGTTGGATTTAGTTGCGGTGGCCGGAGAAGAAATGGCGGCGCCGGCGGCGGCGGTATCTGAGTTGCACATGGTTGGTGTGTGGGGGAGTGTAAAATGCATGGAGACTGAATAAAATCAATTAAAGAATAAATGTGCGCGCGCGGTGTAGTGTTTCTGTTATGAGATGCAGGACTGGATCGATGTGAACGAATTGAAAGAAAGCGTGGTCATCCCGTTTCCCACCCCCACTCCCACTCCCACTCCCACTTCCACCATATACATATACATATACATATATATATATATCTGTTCTCACTTTCAACTCTCTCTCTCTCTGTCTCTGGTCTGAGAATGAATGAAGCAGCTAGCAAGCTATAGCTAGCTAGCAAGCTTCGTACCCATAAATAATCAGTGCCGGGGCGTGGAACCAGGTGGCGAAAGTGGGGTTACTTTGGGAGTTTTAAAGCTTTCGTGCATGCAAAACTCAAATCGGATTATATATTATCAATGCGCGCACTTGTGCAAAAAAAACGTGAGACTCAACTACTCCCAGTCCAACCGTCATCATATGGTATGATTGTAGCTAGCGACGGGAAAGACGTACGTCTAGCATTTATAACACACCAGGTTAGAATTTCACATAATTTGTCCGCGTGTGACGTGTTTGATGGATTGTGGCGTCTAGACTTTTACTTGCATGAATTAGTGTGGGCGAAAGTTATCCCGAGCTGCCAAATGAACAAGACGTTACCGGTAATACCCGGTAACTAATATTCCTTTTTCAGATGAATGTACGTAGGTGTGAATAAAGATTTAGATCACTTCAAATTAAATCAGGTCACCCACGTAACATAATTAACTAGTTGATTACTTGATTCAGATTAACACACATCAAAAGTTCGCCTTTAAACATCGATGATTGGTACTGACATTATGTCAGATAATTCAAATTCATCCTGCCCACATTGAATTCCTCAACGGGTATAAAATTAAATTAAATGAAGCTTTTAAATTTAAAATTAATTTAAACATACTTTTTAATTATTTATATAGAAAGTTAAATAATAATATATTATTTTTTTTCTCTACCTAAATAAATAATTTACTATTTGTAAAAAAGTAATAAAATTACTCTATTTGTAAAAAAAAGTAATAAAATTATTTTTTATTTAATATTATAATATTTTTTATTTCATATAGTTTTTTTTATTCTTTTCACGTGTATTAAATAGAGATAAAAAATTAAAACAGAATTTTAAATATACTATTTTAATCAAAATAAACTTAAAATAGATGAAAATAATGAAATTAAAATTATAAAATAAATAAATATAGTTATTTGAAAATAAAATAAAAAAGTATCTTGATTTTTTTTTAAAGTGAACATATACCCAATTTTTGTGTTCATTAACTAAAAAAATTACAAAAAGAGAAAGATAAGCATCAAGAGATCTTTTTGGAGAAACTTCTTACAAGTTTTCTTAAAAAAAAAAAATACAACGTGGCGCAGAAAAAGAGAGAGATATTTAGGCTATGTGTTACTAATCCTACGAGCAACCTTTGCTGTAAATGAGTGAGATCGCAGGAAAAATGCAAAATGTATCGCGGCAGAGGAAGATGGATGCTTCATAGCATTAGGGCTATATGAAAGTGAGTAATATTAATTGCAGAGAGAACTAGATGGTACTCTCTTACGCGCGTCATAAGGCCTAATCAATTTTGATGTTTTGGAATACTTTATTTTAAGATATTTACAGGAGTTTATAAGCTTTCCGACAAGCTTACAAGATTACATAATTAATTTGCTTTCTTCACAAAGTTAAATCTTTTGAACAAATCTTAGATTATATAAACAGACATTAAATGAACAATCAAGACTTCACATAACATAACAAGAAAAAGACCAAAAGTATTACACAAATATTTTCCATGTGGTGGGAATAGTATATACAAACTAAAAGACATACCACTGTAAGCAAAAGTCTCATATGTGCATATAAGAGGTAAAAGTTTGATTACAGCCACAAGAAAAAAGTAATGATCAAGTTCAATTAAACATTTTTTTATTTGATTAATAAAAGTAAAATAGCTTATATGGTGGTATCATTTAACTTATTATAATATATGAAAACTTGCTATGTATCCCTACCGAAGAGTTAAATTATTTTTTCGGAATTGAAGTGAACAAATCAAAGTATGAAATTTTCATTAGCCAAGTCAAATATGCAAGAAGGAAAAAAATAAGATTATTAATACCATTAAGACTTAAAATATTGTTGTTCTTCCCCTACTAAGATATTCTTCACTAACTCCATATCTATTGTTGGCTTGCTAAACTCTTGACTTTTGCATTATTCATGATGTATGCATGTTATATATATGCATGCCAATAATTACTGGAGTATAAACATAATAACAAGTTTATATCAACATTTATTCATAAACTTAATAACTTTAAACTTAGACTTTTATATAAACATTTAATGACTTTTGACTTGTAATTGGGCAAATAAAAATATTCCTAATTTAGGGTATATTTTAATAAATTTTATAGCTTGATAAATACTGAAAATGTTAATTTTCTATAAGTAAGGCTAATATTTACATATTTTTAAAATTTATTTCGTATAATTTTTGAAAAAAATGATAGTTGATTGATGAGTTAAAAAAAAATTAAAAATTGGGTGCTTTTTAACAAAAAATTCAAAGAACAAGGGTATAAAAAACATAATTTACTAATGATTGTAAATCTATTATATTTGAATGGGAAGAACTTACTTCTAACCATATTAGAGGAAGTTATTTTAATCCAACGATATAACAATAGTAGAAGCTGTCACGTGTTAAAATTTTAATTCTATTACAATTGTTCATTGAATCTCCTAGACCCTAATTCCCCATTGCCGACACCCCACACACCCATCTTCGGGGCCGTTGGCGATGGCCATCTTTGGAAACTCTCCGCAATGGTGCTAGAACCTGTTGTCGAGAGCGTCTCTCTCGACCGAGGCCAAGACCAAGAACTTAAGAATTGAACTAGAAGCTCTGCGGCATAAAATCGAGGGATTGGAGGGCGAGAGATGAGGTATTGGTGAGGAGCTTGGAGACGATTAAGGCATTAAATGAGGGGGCTAACTAGGTTGATCAACAGATTGGAAGACAACAAATTGGGGGTTGGAGTTGACGAAGGTGAGGAGGTGGGTGCAAGTTTGGGGTTCGTTGAAGTAGTGGGTTGTGGCATGGAAGAAAAAGAAAATGAGAAAAATTATGATGGTCAGTGGAAGAGGGTCGGGTGGGTGTCAGCAATGGGAAATTAGGGTTTGGGAAGATCAATGAAAAATAAATAAATATTTGTGCAACCAATGTTGACATCTTCGGATAATCGTGGAAAATAAAATATCTATTTTCTTTTTTTTTTTTTTTTTTCCCCCCCCCAATTTTTTTGGGCGCTCCTCCTCCCCCCCCCCCCCCCCCCCCCCCCCCCCCCTTATACTAAAATTAAAAAAATAATATGTGGCAGCCTTAGCTTCTGGTATTGGATTGAAGGAACTTTTTTCAATATAAGTTAAAAATAATTTTTGTCCTATTTGACAAAAATAAATAATTTATATTCGTAATTATTTTATACACCCATTTGTACCAAACCCACAAATAATTATATATATATATATATATGCGTATATGTATACACATATAAAAACTAATTTTATACGCATTTAATCAAATGTAAATTTTTATATACTATTTTCAATGTAAAATATAATACTATAGTAATGAAAGTAATATTATAATGTAGTTAATAAACTTTGGTTGTAACTTAAATATTTATAATGTTCATAGCATTTTTCATTCAAGGGATTTTAAATCAATAAAAAATTTAATAACTTAAATAAAACTTGATTTGCTACTCATATTCGGACAATTTACATACATGATACCTTGAGGTCTAAAATTTGGATGATAAGAATATCTCAATGTGTGTAATAAATCAAATTTTAATTTACATTAAATATTTAATTACATTAAAATAATCAGGATTGAAAAAGTAGTTACGGGTATAAATAATTAACCATGTTATCATTATATATCATAAATTAAAATTTATTAACTATATTATAATATTATATACTTTATTAGCACTGCTATTACAATAGTATTATACTTTACCATAAAAGGTGTATACAAAATTCACATTATAAAATTTTATACTTAATTACAGTGTAAAAAATAAAAACCATACCAACTAATTATTCACATGCATGCTAATGAGCATCCTAAATTGTATCAACTCAAAAATAAGCAAAATATATAAGATAAATGTACAAGTGTGTATTCATAAAAAATAAGTAATAAGTGTTTATATGTACCGGTTTTAGAACATCTTTGATGCTGTTTTTTATATTTTATCAATGTATGAAGAAATTTTTAAATTTAAATAGCATTTTCACATATATAACTCCAAAATTATACTTCATTTTACTTTTATTTTGATTAAAATATTATTTTTTAAAATATTGACTTGGATTTATTTTAATCAAAATATTTAATGTTGAAATGAGAGAGAGTTGTAGAGAGAGGCAAGAAAAGACGAGAGAGATAAATTTTTTAAAAATAATGAAATAATATGTTAAAAAACAGTAATTCTTAATTTGTGGCGAATTACTACAGTTATTTGCATATATGAAAAGGCATATGAAGAATTTGTTTAAATATAAATTTGAAATTTGAATATCTGTTAGTAGATAATAGAATTGAAATTGCTCTTACCGATCAACAAGAACGTCTCCACTTCTTCTTACTTAAGGGTGAGCAAAAATATTCAAAATTTGACTTTTTAGCTTACTTTCATTTTTTTTTTGTTTTGACTTTAGAAAAAAAGAAAAGAAAATTTTAAATTCAATTATTTGGTTTTGATTTTTTGTTTTTGACAAATATTGTTATTGAGTTAACAAAATAACTAAAATCATTATTTATTTACTTATTTATATTAACATATTATACAATGCCTGTAATTTTGATATTTTTGATTAAACATATGATATATTTAGGTAAAACTTTAGTTGACATTTAGAAAAGTTTTTTTTTTGAGAAGTTTTCAATATAAACTAAAAAAAATCAAAATCAAAATCAATTTTTTAAAATTCAAGTTCATTTTTAATTAAAAACTTTTATCAATAAATTGAATATATGTTTTTTTGTTTTATGTTTTTGTGTTTAAAGTATAAAAGCTGTTTCGAATATAAAAAATAAAAAAATTAAATAATAAAAAAGTATTTTTATTATTTAAAAATCTAAAACTAAATTAATTTTATTATTTTTAATTATTAAATCTTAAAAGTAAAAATAATAAAAAGAAGAAAAAAAAACAAATATTCCATCGTCATCCTTAATTTTTGTATATATTTAGGCCACAGCGAAATCTCCGTGACATTAGATTCGTCGGCATTCTGACCAAACTCAAT
The DNA here is from genome assembly GCA_023512835.1 of Taxillus chinensis. Classification (NCBI taxonomy): domain Eukaryota; kingdom Viridiplantae; phylum Streptophyta; class Magnoliopsida; order Santalales; family Loranthaceae; genus Taxillus; species Taxillus chinensis. Next base: position 13,310,847 of record CM042086.1, read on the forward strand.
GACGTGTGTGGCCGCTACATTCGACGCACCGAACTCCGAGGTGTGGGAAGGACCCGAGAGTATCCGGTTCAGGGGCCCACACATAGGCCCGACACAGCACGCAGGACCAATCCCGCAATTACACAATATATGTATATATTTATATATTGAAGGCAGACTGACACCGTGAAAGCGGAAATAAATAACAATTATATATAATCATGCGGGAAGGACTGTAGAAATGTGACCGAGAAAGTGAAGATCTGATCGAAGCCGGGAAAATCGTCCGAATTCCTCGTTTTTTCCGATCACGATCCGAGGAATCACTCGTCAAACGATCGGCCGGAGCTCTTGTCCTGATTCCTTACTCCTCAATTTTCCTTATTTGTCGGTTCGGGTATAAGGTTTTTATTTTTTTTATTTTTTTTCCTCGGGACAAATGGGGAAGCTGGTGGTGGGTGCGGCGGTGGTCTGCGCGGTGGCCACTTGCGCGGCGGCGGCGCTGGTGGTGCGCCACAGGATGCGGAGGTCAGGGCGGTGGGCCAGGGCCATGGAGATACTGAGGGAGTTGGAGGAGAAGGGTGGGACCCCCATTGAGAAGTTGAGACAGGTGGCGGACGCCATGACCGTTGAGATGCACGCGGGTCTGGCGTCCGAGGGTGGGAGCAAGCTGAAGATGATCATAAGCTATGTCGATAATCTACCTACCGGGTGGGTAATCTATGCTGTGCTTAATTACTTAATTATGACCTCTATTTGGTTTTATGTTTGATTTTACTAATAATTTTGATTATATTGCTATTGTTGCTGTTGTCGTTGTTATTATTATTATTTTTTAAAAATAAATTTCTGTGCTTGGTGAATAATACTAGCTAAATTACACGATTCTTCTCACAACCATTTTTTTTTCTTTTATGACTAGTACATGATTAATACTATAATTTTTCTGGAGGATTGATGGGGTATGGGTCCTTGGGGACGTTAAATTCAATTATTGCCTACTAATATGATCTGTGCTTTACTTATATAATTCAATTTCTGCTCTTGATAGAGGAACATGCTTTCAAAATTGCTTTAGGATTCGTAGTTAAACAACTTAATCTCCTATGTATTGTTATATTTAATGTTTTTTTTTTGTGGGTATTTTGGTATATGAGTAAGATGGTCCCTTTCTCATAACGAAAATTAGTTTCAGTTCCAGAGGTTCCAGAGGGCATATGCCACGTTAATGCCCCTGATTTAATGTAGATTGGACGATCTCCTCTGCAGGAATATTCCGATGATTTTAGTGATTTGGGTCTGTTCCATGGTTTAGTGAGTAATGAGCATTTGTAATAAGTCAAGATGAACTAGTTAGATAAGTGCTTTAGTGATTTGGGTTTGTCTTGTAGTTTGATATGGATTGGGTGATCTCCCTTTTATCATAGTTGGTTAATGAGCTTCTTAATGCAGAGGACATGGGAACGCTGCAGTCGCTGCTTATATATTCTATGGGATCCTTGCCGAACCATCGATTAGTTTTGCAGGGTAGATCCATTAAGAGTGAATGGAGATGTGGAAATGGAAAAGAAAAAAGAAAAAAAGAAGGAAACAATAGGACCAGAACCGAAAAAAGGGGGGATCAATGTTTCTAACTTCATCTATCAGATTCAGATCATTGTAAATAAGTGATTATTGTAGCTGTTCTAGTTTCCTTTGTATATGTATGTTCATTAAATAGAATATTGAGCTGCAAGACTTGTTTATATTTAGGGATGAGAAAGGATTGTTTTACGCATTGGATCTTGGTGGAACAAACTTCCGTGTCTTGCGTGTACAATTAGGCGGGGAAGACAGGCGTGTTGTTCAGCAAGAATTTGAGGAAGTTTCAATACCCCCACATTTGATGGTTGGATCTTCAGACGTGAGTGTTTATTCAAGGTTCCTTCACAATATTTTCTCCTTGCTTAGACAAATTTAATAATCTGAAGCCTTTTAATGATGTTGATTTCAGGCATTATTTGACTATATTGCTGCTGCGCTTGCAAAATTTGTTGCTACAGAAGGTGAAGGTCTTCACACGCCACCTAGCAGACAAAGAGAGCTAGGTTTTACCTTCTCATTTCCTGTTCGACAATTATCAATTTCATCAGGGACACTTATTAAATGGACAAAAGGCTTCTCCATAGAAGAAACAGTTAGTCTCAGTGTTCTTGATTTCTGCATTATATTCTCTACTCTCTAGTCTACCTTGCATTGTTGTTACGTGTTCTCTTTCCCTCTTTGTCTATTGTTTATATCAAATAGTTTCTGATGTTCTAAAGCACTTATATTTGTCTCAATTAAATAACGATTCCAATGTAAGCAATGTTTTATGCTGCAAGTGTGTTTCTCAGTAACTTTTGTCTGGTACAGTAGGCATTGCATAACTCCTTGTTCATTCCAAAATGATTTGTCTGGCTTTTGAATAGGTTGGACAAGATGTAGTTGGGGAATTGACAAAGGCAATGGAAAGAGCTGGCCTTAACATGCGTGTGACAGCATTGGTGAGTTTTAACCTGCTTTCTAACAGCGCAGCTTTATTCTGTTTTTCCTTTGCTGCCCTTGTTCTAACGAACTTTTTGTTACACTATTTTTGAGAATGATTAAATCAATCATCTCTTTTATTTTGATTTTTTTTTAATGATTTTTATTTATTTATTTTGAAAATTTGTATTGGTGTAGGTCAATGATACAATCGGGACATTAGCGGGTGGGAGATACTACAATAACGATGTCATTGCTGCTGTGATCTTGGGTACTGGAACAAATGCAGCATATGTAGAGCGTGCGCATGCAATTCCCAAGTGGCACGGCCCCCTACCAAAATCAGGAGAGATGGTTAGTAGAATTCAAAATTGTGTATTTTTATACAGTTAATATTTACCTCTTTCTCGCTCACAAGGACACATGGCAAACACATTTGCTGGGGTAGGACTCTTTTCATAGTTTTGGAAACCAGCTCAGATCATACATCGTTGTCCAATACATATGGTGTTTCAATTACTGCAGGTGATTAATATGGAATGGGGTAACTTCCGATCTTCACATCTTCCACTAACTGAATTTGATCAAGCATTGGATGCTGAGAGTCTAAATCCTGGAGAACAGGTAAATATATTTAGTACAATAGTGCACTTTCACAATTTTGATTTGCTTTGTGGGCACTCTGAACGTTTTTATGGCAAAACAATTACTCAACTTCTTCAGATTTTTGAGAAGATCATTTCTGGTATGTACTTGGGAGAGATTGTACGCAGAGTCTTGTGTAAGATGGCTGAAGAGGCCTCTCTGTTTGGTGATACTGTCCCTCCAAAGCTAAAGATTCCTTTCATTTTGAGGTATAGTTATTCGTGCAAGCTACTCATTGTAAATCTGTTTTAACTTTTGGTTTCTTATCATGCTTTATTTTGAAAGGTGTGGGTATTCTCTTACGTTCATTGCTGCATCTTGATTTCTAAGATTTATGCTGCAATAAATTAGCACCTTTTAACCTTTTCTAATTTGACATCAGTTTGGTGAAAAAATCTTATTATTTTATGCTTGTCAATTGCCACTGCTCCATTTCTGGATGAAATCATATATATATATATATATGTGTGTGTGTGTGTGTGTCTGTTGATTTAAATATTAGTGAACCACATTAAATATAATAGCTATACTCTTCGACTTTGTGTTGGATCTTATTTTGTCCTGATGCAGTTCCACTAGACCCTATTTCACCCGGAAGGAACATAGGCTTACGAGTGTTCTCATGATCATCCCATGCAAGGGCAAAAGGTCACCCATAGGTGCCCATGGGTAGGGGTGAAAATGTAATTAAAAGTTGCGGCCACATGAAGTTTTGTTTATATGTATATATTATTTAAAAAAAACAAAGGGCTCCACGGCTGCAACATGCCAGGCAGTGGCCACGGACGCATGACAAGGAGCAAGGGAATACACAACCCTGATGGTCACAGTTGGCCAAACTGCAGCCACAGCCACTATGTCGTCCTCAACCTCCAGCCTATGCTCCTTTTTTGCCCCAAATTAGAGTGTCAACCCTTTTTCCCTGATCTCATACCTTTTCCTCAAATTGAAGAGTTTATTATTCAATTTTCGTCCCAAATAAGTTGCCCAGGGTTTTAATTGGAGTTTTAGTGAAAATTACATATTGGTGGCAATTTCAACTCATTTAAGCCCAATTGAAAACAAAGGCACACTAATTAGGGTTTAGTAATTCCATATGTGGGATTAATTTTGCTCTCCGTAATGTTAAAATAAGTAGAAACCTCCAACTTCTAAAATAGCTATTGATTTAAGCCGCTGTGAGAATGATAATCCTTTCTCACACGTAAATGACTCCTGAGCTTAGTTCTGGAACTAAGTAACTTAACCCAAAGATGATAGTGACGGCTATATTTTTCATCATAGTTTAGTTTAGTTTTGGCCCATCCCACGAGATTCGAATGAAAACCGGTAATGACAATTCCTACTCTAGTATGTGGAATAATATGCATGATATGCTTTAAACCTTTCTTATGAGTTGTCTGTTAGTTCATTTCTGTGATAATGGCGGAAAACAATGTATGTTACATGTACAATATGGCAGTATTTTATTTTGATTCGATGCCAGAAACCTATCAACAAGTCTTAGATCTGGTTTACATTGCTTTTGGTTGATTTCGCAACTTCATTGTGCTGATCAAAATATGTTTGCGATGTAAGCACACTTGCAAAAGCTTGAGAATTATGGAGGAAAAATATACCATCAAATAAACCGTTCATGGAGGTCCTTTGTTATGATTCATTGAACTTTCTGGAATATGTAGTTATCATTTTCTTTGTCAAACTCTTTTTCTATTCCTGACCCTATATGTATAGCAGATGCCTGAGAATTAAGCAGGTAAGACACACCATCAGATAAGCCATTCATGGACGGCCTTTATTGATTCATTGAACTTTCAGGACTATTTAGTTGTCATTTCCTTCGTCAAACCCTTTCTCTATTCCCGACTGCAATAATTCATATCTTTGTTGCCTGTAAAAGCTGTATTAGTTTTGAGTTAAACCAGAGCTTATTAATTTTTGAAATGTTTTCATATTACCCAGGACTCCTGAGATGTCTGCGATGCATCATGACATGTCATGTGATCTGAGAGTGGTTGGGAAGAAACTTAAGGATATTTTAGAGGTATACAGCTTTGCCAATGCTATTGTGGTTATAATGTTATTTTTTATTTTTTAAAAACTTTCTCCCGCTTCTCAATGCCTACCCTTTTCTGTGTTTTCAGTAAGTTTTTTTGTATCTTCATTTTCACTTTCCCTGTGTGGCAGGTGCCTAATACTTCACTGACAACTAGAAAAATAGTTGTTGCAGTCTGTGATATTATTGCTACACGCGGTGCCCGTCTTTCTGCAGCTGGGATATTTGGGATCCTGAAGAAATTGGGAAAAGACATTACCAAGGAGGGAGAGAAGCAGAAGTCAGTGGTAGCGATGGATGGAGGGTTGTTTGAGCATTACAGCAAATTCAGCAGTTGCCTGGAGAGCACTTTGTCGGACTTGTTGGGTGAGGAAGTGTCTGAAAGCATTGTCGTTGTGCATTCAAATGATGGCTCAGGCATTGGTGCCGCCCTTCTGGCAGCTTCTCATTCCGAGTACATAGGCACTGAGGAATCTTGAAGATTTTTTAGCTGAGTGGCTTTTACCTAAGAAGCTCGTCATTTTTTATTTTTTGCTTGTATATTTTCCTTATTCCTTCTTATTACTTACCCTAGATATCATCGGCAGCTTTTTCCCACAGTCACGCTGAAAAGCATCTGTTAATTATGCATGTCTCTGCGAATGGATCTAACACGCAGTTGTAGTACATGGAATTGGCCAATGGCTCTACCTTTCGGCCTTTCTTTCTTATCATTTGAAGAATAAAATGGGGAACTAAGCTGCTTCTTTGCGTTACACATTTTGAAAATTTGTGTAGTATTTGGTTGAGTTCTCAATGTGCGGATTAGATTTCCCTTGCTTGCTTACATAATCAATAAAGCACTTTGCAATACAGTATTTTTGGTATATTGAATTATTTCTTGCATATGGTATATCAAAATTATAACGTGCTTGTAATGTGATTCAAGTTTTGATGCTTTGATTTGAAGTATTCTCTTGCAACACAGTGACCTATGAGTTATAAAAAAATGCAGTTTTGAAGTTTCACTCTGGAAAGGATGAGACATTCCTAATGTTGTCTGTTTTGGGCGTTGTGTAAGATTCAATCGGGATCATTCTCTTTGTATTTTCTGCCGGGAGATAGACTCTGCTAGTATACACTGTAAAAGCCCGTATGTGAAAACCTTTCCTGTTCCTAGATCCAAGTAGGCAATGCTGTATAACCCAACACATTTGCGTAGCCTAGTTTGAAATGTTCAAGCTCCTTGAAAAGCCCTTTTACCCAATACATTTCATCACACAATAAACATGAAACCGTGGCTGCCGACCCTATTTAAGGACCAATCCTCTGACAAAACACGTTGTATAGTCCCAACAAAACCACACTTCACTCTCGTGGTGCATAACATTGTCAAAAGCACCTTCCAAAAACAATAGTCCAACTGGCTCGATCAGTTAAGTTAGTTCGGTTCAATTCATTTACAGATATAATAAAAATAAATATAAGTAAATAAATACCATATCCAATAATATTGAATTGGACCAATAGACACAAAGGAATTGTAAAGTCTCAAGATGCTTCTTTTTAGAAGATGAAATAGATTCAAGTGTGAATAGTAAAACTTGGAAAATTGATGGATTTATTACCTAAGTCCTAACCCATTGAATATGAGTGGCTTTTTAAAAAATAGTTAAAGGTCAATAGATACATTGGTAAATTTAGAAGCAGCTATAGACTTCTATATTAAAACTATTTTTAACAATAAATCAAGATTTTAAAAATAATTTACTAATCTCATATATTAAAACTATATCATAATTTTATCAAATTTAATGGGTGTAGTTAAAATAAAACTTATTAATTTATAACTGCCTAAGGATATACTTCATCTTTATGTGAATATTATATTGGCTAGAGGCCACTGTTCCACTGCAATAAAAAAAAGTGCACCGTTCAAAGATCAATGCATCTTGTTTATGGTAATATTGCTTCTAAAACGTAAAAACTAAAATGGTAGGCAAGAGTAAAAGATCATCAAACAATAAGTTTACTCATATATCTCATATACTTTAACAATGTACAGACCCTACATCAAAAAATTTGTGATTATGAAATTTTTAAGGGCTTATATTTACTGATTTTTCAAAATTAAAATACAATGGTCAAGCTTGCAAAATTTCCTAGTCACAATATTTTTCATATATGTTTTCATCCATATGGTTATACAAATTCAAGAAATGCTTTAAAAAATGAATTCTGGGCATTCGAGCAGAGAATCTGCCTACAAAGAGTATACCAATCTATTATTGCTACTTCTATTTGAAATTTTAAAAAAAAATCGATTATTTAAACTCAGCTAAAACTACTTAGAATCAACAGCCATATGAATCTATTTTTTTTAAATTCGGTCTTATAAAAGGCAAAATGCTCTTCTGATATTACATTCAATCGTCATTGCAAAGCAGAAACAGGAAATTTAGATACAAAGAATGTAATAACATCAAAAGAATTTATCTTAAAACTCTTATTATACTTCTAAAACAATAACTTAAGCCATAATAGGTTTTTTACTTTTTTATTTAAGGCATTTCAAAAGTCAAACACCTCACATCAGTTGCCCAGTCAGGATAACTGTTGAAGGCATAACTGTTTCCATAATAATTTGGGTTATCAAACAAGTTCTTTTTTTCCTGTCTAGAAAACAAACAAAGAGCTACAAACAAGAGAAACCAGAAAAAGAAACAAGAAGAAAATCAAATAGGCACTAAGATTCCCAGAAAATGACAAAAGTTCTATTCATTGAAACCGATAATCATGTTTATGTCATTCACTTGTCTTCATCACGTGAATCAGTAACAGTGCAAGACCAATGTCCACTGATTTGTCTGCCCTGTTGTGGCCTGTTTCTGTATTCCTGATAATCAAATCTAATCCCTTAAGTTTCATTTTAGTGTAATCTGCCCAAAAAATGAACGATGGTAGGGCCAAGATATCTATAATTGTGCCAAATGTTAGTTTAATCATTAGAATCAGTCTGAATTATATCCAACTATCTATAGTTGTATTTTGTAATTATCTTATATCAGGATTACTTTGTTCATTGAGACCACAATCCACTAGTCTTCTGTGCCGATGTATGACTGATCTTAGTTTGTAAACAATATTCACAAAAAACAACATTTTCTTCCACACTCCTCTCCTCTCTAAAAATCAGGATGCGGCCTAGAGTCAAAGCTATGTACCGAAATTGTCAGGGGTTAGCGTCTGGGACATCCTCGTCCACTACGACCGGATCCTCCTCGTCACCGACCCACGGCGCCGCTGTGATAGCCTGCAAAACCGCCGACCATGAGGAAGACGTTCGATCGGGGCAGAGGAGTTGTTGATTTTGTGCGATTGGCGTCGTCTTGCACCACCGCCGACGTGGTGCGGTGGCGATCTGGCGC
>CM042086.1:13319938-13343819 GCA_023512835.1 Taxillus chinensis
ATGACATGTCATTTACTTTTTTATTTTTTATTTAAAATTATATAACTGATAAATGACGATATGATAGGGACGGAGGAAAGGGTCCAACATTGCACTATATATACATATCAAAAATTGCACTATATCTCAAAATCAATCAATACAATATTAGAATTCACATATATTGGGATGGAAAAAGAGAGATATACACGTAGATAGAGGAAGTTATTATAGTGAGATTTCTCAATCTCAATCGTTAGATAACAACGTCAATTGCATATCTTGTATAATAGTCAGATTGTAAACCAAAGGTGAGTTCCCTTTATCTCTAGTCCTCTACCAAAGCTTGAATTTGAGTCAATAAATTTAATGACCCCTAGTACAATTGGTGGTTACCTACCTTGAATTGATCATGATTGTAGCACACTAGAAACCGACAACAGCAACTTCTTATATCATGTGTTAATAATAGATAAGGATAAACACAGCAGAAAGTAAAACTAACTGATAATGTGGCTAATATATATAGCCTTACAAAGATAACTGATATTGAGCGTAGAGATCGCTCAATTTTATAACAGTTACAACTGCCTATTAAATCAAAGAAACTTTTTACAGATTTTGGAGCTGCCCATAAAATATAAAATTAACATTTCCTCTCTTAAACTAAATACTATAAGTTTTAGTTTATATTAGTTGTAGCATAAACTCCCAATTGTGCCCGCAGCTTGAAAAATATATTCAACTTAATTCTTTTTCCTTTTTGTGCATTTAAGGTTTACATGTATGTTTATTTATTTATTTATGTCACTGAGAGCTGACAAATCTATAGAAAAATAGTAATGAGCAATATAATTTAAAGGTTAAAAAAATTTCAAACCATCATAATTTAATTTTTAAATTTAAAATAAAATGAGATTAAATACAAGCATTTGATGCTAGATAAAATGGGTATTGGTTATATTTTATTTTCATGAGGTCAAATAACTCGACTCTTGCATCCCAAGCATACACATCTTGGAAATAAAAAGAAGTAGAGGAGACAAGACAACAAAATAGTTTGGAATAATAAAAGAGGTAAATGAGTATTTGTAAAAGCACTAACAACAGCTTCCCAACAAATTTTTCTAAATTTATAGTTTTAAATTACTTTTTACTTCTCTATACAAATATACATCACAATAGATTTCCTAAATCATCTTCTATATCATTAAAATAATATTTTATACTACTTATTTTATTTAATAATATTTTTTTATAATTTAATATGAAAATAAAAGTTAATGCTACGAGAAACATGAAAAAGAGATGTGAGAGAAATTTTTTAGATATAATTTAATAATTATAATGAGTGAATAGTACTTTCTAATATAATATATTGGGAAATACTGTACAAACCCTACAGAGAAAGTTAAATATAAGGCATCTGTTGTGGGAATAATTTTATGATTTTTTTTAATTTTTTCCCCTAAATATAGGGAATCAGACTTCTATAGGGAATTTGCTACTAGTGCTCTAAGGTAGTTAAAGAGAGAGTACTTGTTAGGTTGTTTGGTATAAATTTTAAAATTTGAATTTGAATTCTAATTTTGAAACAATTTTAGTTTGATATTATTCAACTTGGATGATCATAAATTATGACCCCATTTTATCTTGGAACGAATTAATGAAGTTTCTTTCCATATTTTATTATGAGATGAGGCGAAAAAAGTAAAAATAAAATAAAATAAAAATTATACCAATGATAATAATTATTTAACTAATTTGATAGATTTTGCTTGATAACAAATAAAAAATATATTTTTAATTTAAATTAAATTTCCAAAAAATAAGCAACTAAGATTTGATTACCAAGTGCATCTTCAGTTTTTTTTTAGCTAAAGTGAGTAGCTAAAACTACATTTAACTTGCTACAGTAATACTTTAGCTAATGTTACTCCAACCCTATATCATTTATGTTTTTGGTTAAAATTTCTTTTTTCCAAACTATCCCTCCGTGCAAACCAATCAAAGCCGTCACAGGTGCCATTGCAGGGATAGCCGTCGTGGGTGCCATTTTGGCGTGGGGAAGGGAGGGAGGGAGTCAAGCATCGAGGTGTGATGGGGGCACGCGTTTGGGGGGGGGGGGGGGGTTGCGACGGGGGTGGGGAAGGATATAGGGGGAAGATTTGTTGCCAGTGCATTTGACCGACGCTGTTGTTGAAGAAAGTTGTTGTAGGCAACAACGGGATGGGAGAAAGGGAAGACGGGTGGGGGAGAAGGGGTGACGACAAAATGAGAGGGGTTGTGGGTGATGCGCGACCCAAGAAGAGAAGAGATAGGGATGGTATTTGCTGACATGATATATTCAGCTAGCAAAAGCTAAAATTATATTTAGTTTTTTTTGCTTTTATTAGTGGTTTAGCTAATGCATTGGAGATGAATTTAAGAGATATTTTGCTATAGTTTTTGCTATACATAATAGATTGGAGATGCTCTAATATAATGGACTTTTAAAATTTTTAAATAACATTTGCATTTAGTAAAAGTTATAAAATTTTCAGTTAAAATGTATACTTCAAAGATACATTATAATCATCTGTGATTAATTAATATTTAATTATACATGTATAATTTTAAAAAATAAAAATAATATTATATCAAATTACTTGTAGTCTTTTTGATTCTATTTGCTTTGTTTTTGACAACATTATAGATAAAAATAATATTATCAAATTCTCAAAATCATTTACACGACATCCACAAATATTACTTTTTGTCTTTTATTTTCTTCTAAATTATTATTACGAGACAACTAGCGTTAAAAAATCTCCTAAGAGACCCATATAATAATTAAAATAAAATTTAATATGACTGTTATGATATTACCATAAAGATATATGATAATAAAATTTATAAAACAACGCGTAAAAAAGAAAAAGAAAAAGAAGAAGCAATTATCATTAAGATATATGGAAAGAAAATTTGACTCATCGGACGCAATGGAAGTAAAGAGCAACGGAAAGGAAACGAAAGCAATAGAAGTAATATTTCATTAACTTGCATTGTTCATATTAGGGGTGCTACCCGCCATAGTGGGGGCGGGGTCTACCTATTACCGTACCCCGCCCCCGCTTAGGCGGGTAATAAAATTTTAAAATCGTACCCCGCCCCATGTGTAGGCGGGGCGGGGTACCCCGTCCTATGGCGGGATAAGCGGGGGAAGGCTTCATCCGCCCGCACCCCGCTACCGACTTTTATTGATTTCTATCTTAAGACAATTTTGCCTTTTAGAGGTTTCACGAAACAGTTGATAAGAGTAATTCGGATCTTATCGGGGGCAGAATCAACTTATTATCACCTCCTACTCTCGCTAAGGTAGTAGATTAAATTTTAAGATTGTATCACGTTCTATATATAGGCGTGACACGATATACCGTTCTTTAGTGTGTATTCGAATGAGGTTCAATTTGCCTGCATCTTATTATCGTTTTTTATTGGATATGTCCATATCAATAATTTTGGCTTAATCAAATTTTTACATCATTTTTAACCACAAAATTATTAAAAATGATTTAATTTTACAATAATAAATATTATTCAAAAATATTAAAAATCATAAATAATAGTTAAATAATAATATTTAAAATATTATACAATTATAAATAAATATTATTAAAATTAAGAGGGCGAGTACCTGCTACCTATTACCGTTCCTGCCCCGCCTGGAGCGGGGTGTCAAGTTTAAAAACCGCACCCCGCTCTTGCCTAGGCGGGGTAACCCGCCCCGCATAGTGGGGGCGGAGTGGATAGCGGGCGGGATAATGGGGGCGGGTATCCGTTGCCCACCCCTAGTTCATATCAGCATATGAAAGGACACGTCACTACAAAGACAAAATAAAATTAGATAATAAAAATTACATATACAAAACAAAGGCATAAATAATGACACCGGAATAATATAGAAAAAGAGGGAGAGGTTTTAGTATATTTATATTATATGAATGTAGTGACAATTTTTATTATCAATCTAAATTAAATAAGATATTAATTTTTCCTTACACAAAAGACGGTCCCGTGAAACGAATTCACTCGTAAGGCAAAGAAATACACAAAAAAACTCAGTCTATTAATATTTTATTCAGAGTTTGAAACCCTAAACCAACTTTCCTAAAACACACCAGATAAAATGCAACCGTAGGGTGAACAAGCACTTGTTAAAATAAATAAAACGCTGGACGCGAAGCCCCCCCTTGATTAGTTAATTAATTATTACTATTGGCTATTGATGGAAAACCAAGGCCCTCCCCCTTTTTTGGGTGTTGTTTCCATAAAATTAATGTATAAAAATTCTTATTTATTAAAACTTTTACGCTGTAGTTGCCACTTAACAAATGAAGCAGCCTTTTCATATTTTATTATGAGTTGAGATGCAAAAACTCACATATATTGAGATGGGGAAGGGTGAAGAAGAGACATATGAATGGAAAGAAAAACTCATTTATATGGAAATGACAATTAATGTGAGATTTCATTTGATCGCTGAGTGTTTTTTGTTTTATTTTTAAAATATGTTTTGTTCTATGGATAATTTATATTAAAATAAACAATGACTCCCGATATACTCTCTCAATTGTCCTAACATAATCACTAGCTGTTATTATTCGGGTCTGTCAGAGCTCGTTTATTTATTTGTTAAATAATTTTTTATCATTGCTAGAAAAGTTTTTTTTTTTTTTGTAATGATTTTTTATTTTTTGTTTTTGGATGTAAGTGTCACCTAATTGGAAGGTTATTATTCCTATTCTAACACGTCTACTTCTTAGTTTGGCAGCCAAATATAAATTTAGTTTGTTGGGCTCTTTCTTTGGGTTTGTGATCTTGAATAAAATTCAACGACCACCATTTTCACTTTTTCGGCATCACTGGCGATCACCCCTCAAATTTTCAGCATTATAGAGCCATCAGGTACCTCAGTCCCCCATCAATGGTATTATATGACAAATAATGTTGTTTTGGAAAAGGAAATTGAAATGACGATATATTGAAAAAATATTATTAATAAGAGTATTAATTTGAAATAATGATATTTTAGGTAAAAACTAAATAAAATAATTATAAATTGATCAAACTTGATTTTAAATTGATCCAAATTTAAAACTATACAAAATTTTATTTCAAAAATCAAAAATAAAATAAAAATTAAGCTCTAACATATCATGTGAGTGGCAATTTTTTTTATTTTGTTATATTTTTATGGAAAATCAAAAATAGGGCGAATTGATTAGTATGATTAGTCATAAAATGCGATCACTAGTTATGCGATTCCAACAAATTAAGACTTAAATAGACAGCAGGAATAAAAGTAATTAAGAGATCCAACTGTAATAATTATTCCAATTTTTATTTTGCTACGATGGAATCCAAAATAAGTAACATTTTTATACTTCAAAAAAAAAGGGACATCGATTCGAGGGGGATCAGAACCGTCAATGACATCGGTGGTGTCTACTAAGCCTGAAAATAGTGAAAAAGAGAAAAGTTTTATGATTTTTATATATATGATATGGATGCAATGATAACTTTATCATCCATGAAATTTTTGCTAATTTAAATTTATGATAAATCAATTATAATTAAAAAAAGATGTAAAGTTTTTTCTTACCGTTCTTTAAAAGATAGTCACAGAAAGCCAAGTCAATCTTCGGCGTAGTACGTGAAAAAGTACAAAACTAGAAGAAGAATCTCAAGTACAATAAACGGGGGAAAGAAAAGATGCATCGAAATACCCTGAATGTTCAAAAAAAAAAAAAAAACAACGTGAGTTAGCTTTATTTGAAAAGAGAAAAAAAGAAAAATACTGACCACAAAAAACTAATAATATTTTTAAAACCATACTAATTAAGTAAGTACGATAAGGGATAAGTAATACGCACAAACTTTACTGTTTCAAACACCTGCAGCAGTTCGTACACTCGAGAAAACGAATACTGTATGGCCCTGATGCAAAGTAAATCAATCAAACAAAACATGGATAATTTTTTTAAAAAAAAAAAATTGAAATAAAAAATGATAGACAAGGTGGATGGCTCGTGTGAAAAGTAAATCAATAAAACAAATCATCAATTAATTAATAAAGAGTTATACGGTAATGAATATAACTGTAGATGGATGGTCAGATCATAAATTATGGATGAAAAAAAGCATATTGTGAATACCTGAACATCGAAAGAAAGGGCAGAAACACAATTTTTCGAGCACAGGACATCAACCTTTCACCTAAAGCAATCCAAGGGAACTCGGATGTTTCCATTTCCGATGATAAAACCTTGAAATTATAGTGTAAAAAACCCATGATCAATTGATATCAATAATTGAATTCAGTCTTTTTTGTTTAGAGGGAGAGAGAGAGAAACCAACACATATTGGGATGGAAAGAAGAGGGGGAGAAAGAAGACATATATATCGATGGAAAGAAAAAAGTCATTAATTTCTATGGAAATGACATAGTTATTTGAAATAAAAATTCTAATCACGTGAAATTTGGGATTTTAAAATTTAAATTTCTATTTATTAGTTAACTAATTATTACTATTGGCTATTTCTGGAAAAACAAGCCCCTCCCCCCTTTTTTGGGTGTTGTTTCCATAAAAGTAATGTATAAAAATCCTCATTTATGAAATTTTCTACGCTGTGTAGTGTGTAGTTGCCACTTAATTAGAGAGTTATTTGATTATTCACTTCATAGTTTAACAGCCAAGCACAACAGTTAAATTCCTTGTGTGTAGCACCATTTATGTCTCTTTGGACTAATAATAATAATAACTAGATAGTTTTCAAATTATTAAATGGAAAAACAGTTCATGTCAAATTGTTGGTTCTTTGAATATATAAAATAATTAAATGAAAAAAAAGTTAATAATTTCGTGAGTAATATACTCGTAGTTTTTAAAATGATAACTATATATATATAATTTATTTTGTATTTTTATCAAAATAATAATATTTTAATTAATGTATTTAAAAAAGTAATAATAAAAAATACTTTCTAATTTTGTGTGTCGTGAAACAAACAGTCCTATAATGAAATAAATCACAAACAGGACAAAATTTACAACAAAAATTGGAATTATAAAAATGAAGAAAAAGATGTTTATAGGAATAACGTTTTTTTTTTCCTCATTTACATTTCTCTTTCTCCTCTTTTTCTAATTCCAATCTAAATTTGGTGCCGTTTATTATTTATTTCTTTATAGGATTGTTTGTTTCACGTGAATATTAATTATTTTATATATAGAAAGATAGGAAAGAAAGGCAAGTCCCAACATTTAAGTTTTTAAGTAAAGAGGCATAAAAGGCTAATTTTTTTTCCTTCGATTTTGACAAGGTCTCATTTTTTGCCTCAAGACCATTCTTGCAGTTACGTGCCTTCTCTTTTTGGCATGTTGATACATCCGGTGAGAATAGGATAGAAAGCATGTGTCAATTATAATACCTAGTTTGGGTTTGGGTTTGAAGGTTTCTAATAGGATAGAAAGCATGTGCTCACCGATTATCAAGATGAAATCACGTCATATAAGTGCTCAATCTAAGGGAGGAGAAATAAAACAGTAAAATAAATTGTTCTTTTAACCCAAACGATGAAGTTAACGCTGTTTCACTCTCTTCCTCCTTGTTTCTCTCTTGCCGCTCTATGCTCGAGCACGATCATGACGACAGTATATCCTACATTAAATTCTTTGTTTCTCTCTATCGCTGTCGCATTTGACGGACGATGTTGGGGCTCGATATGGTTGTTAAAACCTCGTTGCTCGCCATAAGCCTTAGCCTGTATATTCATAATAAAGATAGAAAGAGACGATCGAAGAGGGCGATTGGAGACCGCTAGAAAGGAGGGGGACCCATGGGACCTTGGGCGTGACTCTACTACGGACACCAAAAAATAGGGACGTGTGAACAATCATCGGATGATACCACGTCATATAAACGCTCAATCTAAGGGAGGAGATGTAAAACGTTGAAATAAAGTGTCATTTTTGAACCCAAATGATGAATTTTCATGTTATGGAGACGCGTTGGCGTTGGTCGTTCCATTCAAATTTTCTACTCTTGAAATGAATGTGTTTGCATTACACACGTGCAAATTTTGTGATGCCAGTTTAAAATTTTAGTTTGTGTACACGTACACCACCCAACCAGAATGTTTTACTTGTTCAAAACTAATCGGTAGTAAATAGTTTTGTAGGAGCTTTTTTTTAGGGGGATGGGCTTTTAAAAATATCAAAGTTGTCAGCCCATTCAACCATTCATGAACCGAATCAGTCTGTGCATTGGCTTGTTTAAATTTTAAATTTTTTTTACTTTTAATATCTCATTACTTACACAAATTATTCTATCGCCTCAAATGCCACTTTCACACACCTATAAAAGTAGTTAAACTTACGAAATAAAAATACAATATATAAACTTTTAATCAAAAAATTAAAAAAATAAAATCTCAACTTACTAGCGTGTGGACTAAGCTCACTTTGACATGCAACTCGCAAGCCAATGCCCACTTCGATCCGTATATAAAGTATAAACGAGTTGTACTTTACAAGTTCAACTTAAAAAAAAATGAACCAAGCGTAGTTGCTTTTAGGTATAGAAAATTAAAAATCAATAAAAACAATCTTTATGATTTTTAAAATTTTAATTTTCTATGCTAGAAAAAAGTTATATATGAAAATAATTAAAACAAACATACACTGATTCTTGATGATGCAATTATAAATAGCATAAAAAATTTAAATATAAGGATTTTATTGTAAGAATAAACTTTTAGATTCTATTTTTAAAAATGAAAAAAAAACAGAGCCATATAAGTAATAAACATGAAATGAACTATTAGCAACGATACATATTTAGATGGTGTTTGCTCAGCTGTCGAGTTTTAAATTTGATGGGCAAGATCGAGTTCAATTAAATGATGCCGTAGCAGGGGAGCGAAATGTTGCTCACCAACCCCCCACGATTCATGGCTAAAAATATATCAAACATATGTTCCTTTATACTTATGGCCCTGCTCCAGCCATGTTTAAATTCAGAACTAACAAGGAAAGAAGAAAAGATGAAATTACATTAGAAAACCAATAGTATTATATTAGAAAAGTTTTTTTAATGTGTTAGCTAAAAATATTTATTTTATATTAATATTTATTTTTAATTTTTAATTGAATTCTGATAATTATGATTGAAACACACACAAGTTTATTTCTATAAAAATAATAATTAATTATTTTAATACAAATTTAAAATGACATTAAATTTGAGATTTCAAAATTACTTAAACATTATTATTACTATCTTCTTGGTAGAACAACTCCAGATTATTCAAGAAAAAAAAACACCCGGCTCAACTAACTCACAGTGTAGCCTTAAAGCTTCGAACTTTTATTTTGTTTGGAATCTGAGAACGAGGCCTATCTAAATATAGGACTTGGATTCGCTGGTGAGCAACATCAACTCACCACCATAATGAGCTGACTTATTTTGGACTTTGTCAATATTTATTTCAAAAATTAATCGTTAGATTGAATGTTCATATAATATATATCATGATCTAATGGTTAATTTTTGTACAAATACAATTAAAAAAAATATGAAGATAAATAAATAAATTTTAATTTATAAAACTTTCTACGCTATAGTTGTCACTTAACTAATAAAATTCATTTATATGTAGGGGTATAAAATGAACCGCCGGTCCGCAGACCAGTTCGTGATCCGTGCGGACCGGAACGGATTGGACCAAAAATATTCTGGTCCATTTTAATCGCGGGCCTAAACGGACTGGTCCATGCGAATCACATCCGTGCGGACGCGGACCGGTCCGCAGACTGGCTATTTTATTTTATTTTTTTAATAATTTTTTTAAAATTATTATATATTCTATTTAATATATTAGTATCTAGAGCTTAAAACTATTAATTTTAAAATTAATATTTAGAAATATAAACTATTAAATATAATTTTAAAATTTAAAATTTAAATTATTTCTAACAAAATTAATTTATAATAAATTTTTAAATAAATAAATAAATATAAACCGGTTCGCGGATCAGTCCGCATCCGCATGCGAACCGGACCATAAACATTCTGATCCGTTAAAAGTACGGGCCTAAACGGGCCAGCCCATTTAAGCCCACTCCATCATGGACCGGACCAGCCCATTTTACACCCCTATTTATATGAAAATAACAATTTAATTACTTGAATTGAAAAATCAAATCACAGCAAATGTGAGATTTGAAAGTTAAGGATATGTTTGAAACAGATAAAACAAATATGTTCACTTTTTATTTATTTGTTAAATAATTTTTATCATTGCTATTAAAGCACTTTTTTTGTCCATTTTCATAAAAGGAATAAACATTCTCATGTTTCGTTACTTAAAAACCTTTGGGTTGGCCATGTAATGATTTTTTATTTTTTTTTTTGGATGTAATTCTCACCTAAAAAGGTTAATCCTATTGCAACACGTCCACTTCTTAGTTTAGAAGCCAAATACAAATTTAGTTTGTTGGGCTCTTTCTTTGGGTTTGTGATCTTGAATAAAAACCAACAACCACCATTTTCACTTTATTTTCGTCATCATGGAGCCATCACATACCCCAGTCCCCCATCAATGGCACGACAAATAATGGTGTTGCAGAAAAGGAAATTGAAATGATAATATATTAAAAAAAGCATTAATAAGAGTGTTAATTTGAAATAATGATATTTTAGGTAATTACAACTTAATGTCCTCTTTTGGGTTTGTCTCTAGATTTATTTTCTCACTCCCCTCTTTAGATCTGTTTCCTCACCCTAGATATGTTTTCTCACCTCCTTTCTCTAGATCTGTTTCTCACCCTCTTTCTCTAGATCTGTTTCTCACCTTCTCTCTGTAGATATGTTTTCTCACCTCCTTTCTCTAGATCTGTTTCTCACCCTCTTTCTCTAGATCTGTTTTCTCACCTTCTCTCTCTAGATTTGTTTTCTTACCCCCTCTCTATCTCTCATGAAACTGCTGGCAGTAACCGGCCATTTCTTCTCGCTACAATATAATACCGCCTGCGCCTGCACAGTGCATGACAAAAGAGTGAGCAACAGCAAGCACAGCCTTTTCTCTATTTTGATGTCTATTTTTTACAGTTTTTTTCGTTAGTCTTTTCAAGTTTTAATTTTTTTTTTTACAATTATAGTGTTTAAGGGAATTAAATTATTTTATAAATAACTGTTTTAAATTTGTTTCGAATAATTTTATTTAAAAATTTTCAATTTATTTGCAATTATTTTTGATAAAAAACCAATATTATTATAAATTTAAATTAAATTTATAAAAATAATAGCTGTACCAAAAATGCGACCAATAAATTTTTGATATAACAAAAATGCGAGAATCAGCTTCTCTAGAAATTTTCAGATTTCGTCAATTGTTAATCCGACCGTTGCTCCTACACCCATAATGAAAGACATCAAAATTATTTTACTTGTAAACCCGAAATCAAATTTTAAAGTCAAAATGCACGAGCAGGATTTACCAAATGAGATCAACACATATCATGGGAAAAAAAAGACAGAGACAGAGAGAGAGAGAGAAGAAGGCACATAAAACCCCCACGTAAGATAAACTGATAAAGTATCGGAAACATAAAACCCCTTCGTAACAAAAAAAAAAACTAATTCATAAAATGCTACTAGTCCACGCTAATTCAATTTTTTTATTAGAATTCAAATTTGAGTATATCATCCGACATCAAAGTTATAATCATACCTAAATAAGAATAAAGCGATTACTAATTTATGAACTCACTCATACGGCCGATCCAGTCGAGGACAGCCGACACCGGACTCACGCAGATGGCCGACCCAGTCAGTCCGAGGAGAGCTGACCCAGACGGCCGATCCGGTCCGAGGAGAGCCGACAACGAGGACGAGTGGACAAGGATGACACGGCCGACGCCGGAGCTAGTGGACGGCGACGAGGAGGTGCTATGCTATTTTTAGCTTCTCCCCAACCCAAGCAGTGAACTCACCCGAGCTGGAGGAGAAGCGCGTGGAGTGGGGGTAGTGGAAGCCCGTGGAGTGGGGGCTAGACGTGAGCGTTCGTGGTGGCGTCGGTGGAATGGTGGGTCGGGCCTGCCTGCTTTAGATTATAATGGTGGTCTGGATGGTAGAAAAAGGAACACGTTTATCATATTTTGCTTTTATTCTTTTAATTTAATTTTTATCTGTGAAAATAAATCAGAGCCGGTGCCCATATTATTTTATTTTGAAATTGAAAACAAAACAAAACCACCTCTCTTATACGTGTCACTGCAGTGCAGTGACTTTTGCAGTCACGGGCGCAAATGTCTGGAGAAGGGCAATCAATGAGCGGTCATGGGTAAAATAGCATCAGGGACACACAGAAACACTGATACGTTTATAATTAAAATTATACAAATTTAATTTATTCATTTATGTTAAATGAATCTTATTATTCAATATATTCTGTAAGACTGTAACATGGAAAGACTGTTTCGTTAAATTGGATTGGTTCCAAGATAAAATAGGGTCATAATTTGTCTTGCACAGATTCGTCCCCTAAATCTGTGCAAGCCCCTGATGCCACCAATGTAATGTATATTAGGTGAGGACTAAACAACACGAGAATGAGCTTAAATTTCTCCTGATGCATCACAGAAATCTCATGAATTGGGTAGTGGTTGTAAAACAGTAATGTAAAACAGGGGAGTTTAAACAGCAATGAATTGGGTAATGTAAAACTTTCAAATGGCGACTTTAGTAATGTAAAACAGTCTAATTTGGTTTGAGGCTAGTTTTGAGATAGCCCACACCTGCTGCTGCTAATACGGGCTGAAATAATCATCGTGGGAACCCCAACGAAACATGTTTCTGTTCACACACACACACACAGTAGGTTTCTTCTATTGGAATTATTTAACCAGTTTCACCCCCGTCGATCAGTAGGATTGTTTATTGTATATAAGCTCTAGATCGCATTATCATTGCTGCTTCATTATTGAAGATGTTCAGACGTAAGTTGTGTTCCCCTTCTATCTGTTTCTAGCCATTCCAAACGTGAAAAACTCAAAGGAAAAACAAGAACATAAAGGCAGAAATAAATACTGCAGGGCCATACTATATTTTGATGTTTGCAGTCTATCTGCGTCGTTGCCGTGTAGCCGATATTACCCACACAATAAAGTGCATTAAAAATCATCAATCAATAAATACATGCCTTATTAGCCGATTACCCATGCATGTAGTCGTCAAATGAATCGACGAGGCGAATGTAAAGTAAAAAAGCTCTATTTTATTAAAGAGAATGATGATCACCCGTGATACTCAAGTAGTAAATTTAAAATTTTAATCTTCTCAACAGTTTTTATATATGCAAAAGAGAATTACCGGATCACCTATTTCAAAATATCGATGAGATAAAAATGCTAGAACATCATACCTAATAAGGAAAGAAAAACAAAACAAAAAATTACAGGGAAAAACAGTTTTGTTGTCAACAAAAATAAAATTGCAAGAATGAAATTGCAAAACCAATGTCATGCTAGAGAAGTTATTAACCATGCACCATCCCTTACAGATTTAGCTTCAAAGTCCAGATGGGCATTGTCCATTAAATTCCTCCCTGTACTCATAACTGACAATAAATATGTGAGGAAAATATAAATGCACCAAATATCTGGTTGATATTTTGGCATTAGATTAGATGCAGGGTATAGATTAACGAAGATAATTTTATGAAAACGTGTAACAGCTTCAGGTTACCATCCAATTACTGAAGATGCAAGGTCAATTTTTGGATCATTGACCACAGATACCAGGCTAGCTTTAGGATAGAAAGTAAAAACTCAAGCAAAGAACATAGGCAAGGCTTAGAACAAAATAAGAGGGCAGTGTGTATAGGTAAATATTGCAAAATAACTACACTAGTAAGATAAAACAGTACTTCCAGAATTTAAAAGAAAACTATTAAAATCAAGAAAAATAACATTCCCCCTACAATGTTGTTCTGCTTGGTCTATTCATGCAAAGTTCAATATTATACACTGGGAAAATATGAAAGCCCTACAATGAACTTAGAAGAGCATGGAACCACAATATTATACACAAGAAAAAGACTATCAAATCTGAAAAATAGTGAAAATAAGTTCAATTTTATTTGAGGACACATTTATGTGGGCTTCTTTCTCAGGTAATATGACAATAATCCAAAAATAAAATAAAATCTACAATGCCCCTAAACCTAAAGTGAAAGAAACCTACCTGAAGGAGCAGGAGCAGGCATAGTGGAGGTTAAATTTCTCATAGGAATGGGAACTTCCCAGGGCATGGTTGATACACTCAACTTTGCAGGACCAGACGCCTTGTTAAATTTTGCTCTTAGAGCATACGTCCTGTTTTGAAACCAATTCCACACCTATAATGGAGAACTTATAGTGAGTTAAAAGGCCATATTACTTAACATTACACAAAATTTGTCAAGGCATCCTACTTGTTTCACTTACACTGCAACCTTTCCTACTCGATCTGCTGAATTGCTGCAACCAAAGAAAATCATTTCAAAGCAGAAATAAAGTGAACACGAACTATTAAAGCATTAAGCATTTTAGGGAGAAAAAAAAAAAAAAAAAGAGGAGCCGGTTATGCATACAACCTGAACTTTTCAGCAATAGATATCAAAACTCTACGAGGTGGCACAACAAGATTGTGTTCATCCAAAATGGCTTTCATTTCTGAAACCTAAACAATGAACCCATAGTTCATATGATTGAGTATTAAAATTGAAAGTCACACAACCCAACAAGATTGTGCTGCTTCGATGACGGTGATCCGTGACATGTAGGCCTTTAGCGACCATCCCTACCTCAATCCATGACTCTGGTGATCGGCGATTTGTCCGACTCGACAACTCTGATTGTCCAATGATAAATCGCCTTAAGCCCTATAAATCTCGGGGCCGGCCGGCACGGCCCTCCATGGATTGGCAGGTGTGAAGGGAGAAGCTTTGTCTTAGCAAAAATAATTAATAAAGGAAATAATTCACATAATATATTTTATAAAGTAGGTATTAGCGTATCTTGGTTAGAGGAAAAAAATGGAATGTAAAAAGAACAAAAATAATATAAAAATTATTCTATTTTAATGTAAAATTTTTTACTAAAATAATAAATTAAAAATGCTCTGACTACCCCCATAATAGAAATTTGGTTATAATATATTATAATAATAATATCTAATTATAAAGGGCGCATAGAAGAGTGAAATATGACTATAATAAGTTAATAACAATTTGGTATGCGAGAATTGCAGTGAGAAAAATAAAATGAAATAGTTCATTACATTTACTCTTTTTTGGTAAGTGACACAGAATAATATATTAGATAAATTATTAAAATATTCTTTTTATTATTAAAATTTATTAAATAAATTTCATTCTCCATTGTAGCCATTTTGCATCGGGAGAGAGGGGTGCAGGCGGCGGGGGAGAGGCGTGGTGGGGGCGTGGTGGCGGGGGAGTGGTGCATCTGCGTAGATGGGTGGCGGCGGGAGGGTTGCTTGCGCGTGTATGTGAGAGAGAGAAATGAATAAAAAACATAAGGACAAAAAAATAAAAAAAATTTATTATGTAAGGAATCTTTGTAAATTTGGTAGAAGAAATCAATTTCTCAAGATATAATAATCCTATGAAAATTTAAAATTTTCTTTTATTTTCACGCGAAAAAAAAAATCTGATATTCTTTTCATTTTCTTTCATGCGTACTAAATATATGGCATACATGAAGGGCAGGGCATCCAGTCTGACAGCAACGTCACTTTGACGTGACAACAACAGTAAAATTTGAGATTTCAAAATTAATTAGATATATTATTGGGCATTGAAAAATACGAAGGAACCAATTTTTTTAATTTGAAAAACTTTTATTTGAACAATTAAAAGTCTAAAATAAATTTTGGTATAACAGCTACTCAATTATAATTAAATAAAATTTTAATCTACATCGCTAAATAATAATTTTACGGGATAAATTAAAAACATTTAAAACTTTATATCCATATGTACAACTCTATCATCATAAAAAATAAAAACATTTGAGTGCTGACGACGAAAAGCATCTCTGTGTCAGAGCCTGCAATGTGAAACGTGAGTGAAGATAATAATAATAATAATTATTATAATAATAATAATTATTATTATTATTATTATTATTATTAAAGGGTGTTATTTATATTATGATTGGCAATTATATTTGTGAAAAAATATTTAAAAACTTATCATTCTAAATTTGTTATTTTAAAATTTTAATACATTAAATAACTAAATCTATAAATCTATGTAAAACAACAAACAACTGAAATCATATTCATTTTGAATAACAATTTGAGTTATCTTTATTTCTATAAAAATATTAATTAATTACTTTAATACAAATCTTAAATCACATGAAAATTTTAGATTTTAAAGTAAGTTAAACATTATTACTATCTTCAATATTGTTTATTTCTTTTTTGGCTACTTTTATTATTTTGCGACTGTTTTTTCAAACTCATCATAAATAAATGACCGTGTAGGCGTCTTGTCTTGGTGCTTTAGTTAAGCGCTAAAAGTTCGCTTTTCAAGTGAATTTTTAGAATAATGTATAGATTATATTCCAAAGATCATAGAAATTAAAGTATGTATACTTAAATAAATTCTAGTATCTAAAATTAGAGTTCCAAAATTGAATTTAGGGGCTTGTACGCGGTTGAAATTGATTGCAAACTTAACAATAATTCCACGATGTTACTCAACTATGTTTTCTTCTATTTTAATTATTGAACTTACAATTTTAATTATTAAAAATTATATAACACTAAAATCTACTACACTTTCGACATTGCATGACGTGCCATTAAAAATAAAATAAAATAATTAATTTGTTTGTTACTTTTGCAATATTATTATTTACTATTGTATTTATGTGTCATCCTATATAAAAAGCTTAAATACCAACTGATGTGACTTGAAGCTTTATTAACCCATAATTAATTGATCACCCTTCATATATTTATTAACCTATAATTGATTGGATCTTTACTAATTAATTAGTTGGTATCTTAATTTATTAGCCTATAATTAGTAACATACTCACAATACGTTACTAGCTTGGATACACACATATAAAGAAATAATGCTATATGGTATTGAAATTGTGTAAATTGTGTCATTCTTTTGGTGCTAAGGCGACTATGAGAAATGCCATAATTAAGCATTATAAAATTTAACACTAGCATATGTACTTTCAAAAAGTATTTGGATTTCTGGATTTTAGTAAAACACCTTATGAAATATATGGATTAACGATATCTTAAATCCAAAAAATTATTTAACTTATTAGGTTACATATTTATTGTCATTGTTCAACTCAACTCCTATATATTGGAGAAGATTTTTCACTCACAAAACCGATACATATATATAAACGTATACACGCTGCACAAGCACAAAAATAAAGGTATGCCCCACTTAATTAAAAATTAAAACTAGTTTATAGTAAATGTCTTTACCAATATTTTTTAATTACTACGAAAATCCAAAAAGCAATGTAGCAATGCGAAATTCATAGCAAAATATGGATTCAAGTCCAAAAGACATAATGTGTGACTGAAGCATAGCCTAGCCAAATACGTTCAGTTCACATATATATCATAGAACAGTAAATAAAAGTTTTTTGCAAGTCTCCTTAACCGATAATGATGCCCAGGAGACTCTGGGCGAGAATAGTTAGCAGGAAAAACACGATGGTGTAGAATATCCGACCTGCTGCAGACTGCAGTGGTGAATGATAGAACGCCAAGGCCGGTTGTAGTAATAGTTGTGGTAGAAAGATAAACGGTTTGACGGAATGTTAACTGTTTCTTTGTACCTCAAAAGTAGTGAACCATGCCTAGGAATATATGGATCCCATAAGTTGCCGCCGCCATCAGATGCTTAAACATGAAAGTCGCAAATCCTCTCCGTGCCATCCAGCTCCTTAAAGGGTGCTCCAACATCGGTGAAAGTATGTTTGACAAATGAAAGACCGCGAATAAGTCCATCATCATAATCAGCGATGACAAAATCCGGAGGAATTCAGACTTGGGCATGATATCCCCAAATCCCACGGTGGAAAATAAGATAGTCCTAAAATACATCACGTCCAGGTAGGGCTTTGTCTTCTCCTCCTCCTTGATGTGTAGGTGGCGGTAGAAAAGGTCGAGGGAAAGGGTGGTTGGCACAAAATACCCCATAATAAGAAAGAGATATTTATTTTCTTTCTTCTCCCAAATATTCTTCAACAAGCCAGTGATGCATCTCTTGCGTAGGGCTCTACACGAGGTTGCCACTTTCTCCATCCAGTCTACAACGTAGCGCTCAGTCCACCGTGCCACTGGGTTGCAGGTGGGGGTAGGGATGGAGACACGCCCATGGTCTTCTGGAATATGCCAACAACTAAAAATACAAAGCTAGGAGTTTAAAAAGAAATCAAACTTGGAAACCAGAAATGAAGAATAGAGGTTTGTTTGTGTGTGAGATGTGAGAGGTTTGTGTATTAATTAGAGAGTAACAGAAATTATGTTTGTATGAGATGCGAGGTGTGTGTGTGTGTGTGTGTGCATGAGACGCATGTGTGTGTTTGAAGTGAGAAATGCGTGTTTGTGTGCGAGAGATGAACGTTAGCCGTGTGTGTTTGTGTATGGGGGAGAGAGAGGGGTGTTAGTGTGATGCGGTGGATTGAGAAGCAAGCAACGTCGGACACAAGCAACATAAGATGCAAACAAGACTTATCTTTCCTTTTAATTATTTCCTTTTAATTGTTAATTTAATAGTTTTCTTTTAATTTATTTTATGTGAATTTATTTTTATGTAATCATTTATGAGGCTATAAATAGGCCTTTAAATCGTTCTAGACTGGATGAAAAAAGTGGCAACCTCGTGTGGAGCCCTATACAGGAGATGCATCACCACTTTTTGGAGAATATTTGGGAGAAGAAGGAAAATAGATTTCTCTTTCTTATTCCTGGGGTATCTTGAGTCGACCACCTTATTCTCGACCCTTTCTACCACCAACTACACATCAAGGAGAAGGAGAAGACAAAGCCCTACTTGGACGTGATGTATTATAGGAATGTCTTATTTTCCATCGTGGGATTTGGGGATATCACACCCAAGTCTGAATTCCTCCGGATTTTGTTATCGCTGATTATGATGATGGACTTATTCGTGATCTTTCATTTGTCAAGCGTACTTTCATGGATGCTCGAGCACCCTTTAAGAAGCTGGATGGCACGGAGAGGATTTACGACCTTCATGTCCAGGAATCGATGGCGCGGGCTATGGGATCCCTATATTTCTAGGTATGATTGCCGCTACTTTTGGGGACAAAGAAACAATTGGCATTCGTCAAACCGTTTATCTTTCTATGACAACTATTACTACAACCGGCCTTGGCGATTTATCATTCACCACGTCATGGAGTCGGATATTCTACACCATCCTACTCTTTTCCCGTAACTATTCTCGCACAGAGTTTCATGGGCATCATTATCTGTTAAGAAGACTCATAAAAAACTTTTATTTAGTTTTCTATGATATATATGTGAACTGAACATATTTGGCTAGGCTATGCTTCAGTTACACGTTATGTCTTTTGGACTTTATGAATCGATATTTTGCTATGAATTTCCTAACACAAAAAATGCATTGTTACATTTGCGAGGAGACTCTGCGTGAGAATAGTTAGCTGGAAAAGCACAATGGTGTAGAATATCCGACCTGCTGCAGTGGTGAATAATAGATCGCCAAGGCCGGTTGTAGTAATAGTTGTGGTTGAAAGATAAACGGTTTGACAGAATGTTAACTGTTTTTTTGTGCCCCAAAAGTAAGTGGCAACCATGCCTAGAAATATATGGATCCCATAAGCTGCCACCGCCATCAGATGCTTGGACATGAAGGTCGTAAATCCTCTCCTTGCCATCCAGCTCCTTAAAGGGTGCTCCAACATCCGTGAAAGTATGTTTAACAAATGAAAGACCGCGAATAAGTCCATCATCACAATCAGCGATGATAAAATCCAGAGGAATTCAGACTTGGGCGTGATATCCCCAAGTCCCAAGGTGGAAAATAAGGCAGTCCTAAAATACATCACGTCCAGGTAGGGCTTTGTCTTCTCCTCCTCCTTGATGTGTAGTTGGTGGTAGAAAAGGCCGAGGGTAAGGGTGGTTGGCACAAAATACCGCATAATAAGAAAGAGATATTTATTTTCTTTCTTCTCCCAAATATTCTTCAAAAAAGTGGTGATGCATCTCCCGCTTAGGGCTCCACACGAGGTTGCCACTTTCTCCATCCAGTCTACAACGTAGCGCTCAGTCCACCGTGCCACTGGGTTGCGGGTGGGGGTGGGGATGGAGACACGCCCATGGTCTTCTGGATTATGCCAACAACTAAAAATACAAAGCTAGGAGTTCAAAAAGAAATCAAACATGGAAACCAGAAATGAAAAATAGAGTTTTGTTTGTGTGTGAGATGTGAAAAGTTTGTGTATTAATTAAAGAGTAACAGAAATTATGTTTGTATGAGATGCAAGAGGTGTGTGTGTGTGTGTGTGTGTGTGTGTGTGTGTGTGTGTGTGTGTGCATGAGATGCATGTGTGTGTTAGAAGTGAGAAATGCGTGTTTGTGTGCGAGAGATAAACGTTAGCCGTGTGTGTTTGTGTATGGGGGAGAGAGAGAGGGGTGTTAGTGTGATGCGGTGGCTTGAGAAGCAAGCAACTTCGGACACAAGCAACTTAAGATGCAAACAAGACTTATCTTTCCTTTTAATTATTTCTTTTTAATTGTTAATTTAATAGTTTTCTTTTAATTTATTTTTTGTGAATTTCTTTTTATGTAATCATTTATGAGGCTATAAATAGGCCTTTAAATCATTCTAGACTGGATGAAGAAAGTGGCAACCTCGTGTGGAGCCCTATACAGGAGATGCATCACCGGCTTTTTGGAAAATATTTGGGAGAAAAAGGAAAATAGATTTCTCTTTCTTATTCTGGGGTATCTTGTGCGACCACCCCTATCCTCGACCCTTTCTTACCACCAACTACACATCAAGGGGAAGGAGAAGACAAAGCCCTACTTGGACGTGATGTATTATAGGAATGTCTAATTTTCCACCGTGGGATTTGGGGATATCACACCCTGAATTCCTCAGGATTTTGTCATCACTGATTATGATGATGGACTTATTCGTGGTCTTTCATTTGTCAAACGTACTTTCATGGATGCTCGAGCACCCTTTAAGGAGCTGGATGGCACGGAGAGGATTTACGACCTTCATGTCCAGGAATCTGATGGCGGCGGCAGCTTATGGGATCCCTATATTCCTAGGTATGATTGTCGCTTACTTTTGGGGACAAAGAAACAATTGGCATTCCGTCAAACCGTTTATCTTTCTGTGACAACTATTACTACAACCGGCCTTGGCGATTTATCATTCACCACTGCAGCAGGTCGAATATTCTATACCATCCGGCTTTGCCCATAACTATTCTCGCACAGAGTTTCATGGGCATCATTATTGGTTAAGGAGACTTACAAAAAACTTTTATTTACTTTTCTATGATATATATATGTGAACTGAACGTATTTGACTAGGCTATGCTTCAGTTACACGTTATGTCTTTTGGACTTTATGAATCGATATTTTGCTATGAATTTCCTAACACGAAAAATGCATTGTTACATTACGAGGAGACTCTGCGCGAGAATAGTTATGGGCAAAGCCGGATGGTATAGAATATTCGACTGTTTGCGATGGTGAATGATAATCGCCAGGGCCGGTTGTAGTAATAGTTGTCCAGAAAGATAAACGGTTTGACGGAATGCCAATTGTTTCTTTGTCCCCAAAAGTAAGCGACAATCATACCTAGGAATATAGGGATCCCATAAGCTGCCGCCGCCATCAGATTCCTGGACATGAAGGTCGTAAATCCTCTCCGTGCCATCCAGCTCCTTAAAGGGTGCTCGAGCATCCATGAAAGTACGTTTGACATTCTACACCATCGTACTTTCATGGATGCTTGAGCACCCTTTAAGGAGCTGGATGGCACGGAGAGGATTTACGACCTTCATGTCCAGGAATTTGATGCAAGCGGCACCATGGGATCCCTATATTCCTAGGTATGATTACCGCTACTTTTGGGGGACAAAGAAACAATTGGCATTCCTTTCAAACCGTTTATCTTTCGTGACAACTATTACGCAACCGGCCTTGGCGATTTATCATTCACCACCGCTGAAGTTGAATATTCTACACCATCATGCTTTTCCCGTAACTATTCTCGCACAAAGTTTCATGGGCATCATTATCGGTTAAGGAGACTTACAAAAAACTTTTATTTACTTTTCTATGATATATATGTGAACTGAACGTATTTGACTAGGCTATGCTTCAGTTACACGTTATGTCTTTTGGACTTTATGAATCGATATTTTGCTATGTAATTTCCTAACACAAAAAATGCATTGTTACATTGCGAACACTCTGTGCGAGAATAGTTAGCAGAAAAGCACGATGGTGTAGAATATCCGACCTGCCTTTGCGGTGGTGAATGATAGATCGCCAAGGCCGGTTGTAGTAATAGTTGTGGTAGAAAGATAAACGGTTTGATCGTTGATGAGAATGTTAACCGTTTTTTTTGTGCCCCAAAAGTAAGCGGCAACCATGCCTAGGAATATATGGATCCCATAAGCTGCCACCGCCATCAGATGCTTGGACATGAAGGTCGTAAATCCTCTCCTTGCCATCCAGCTCCTTAAAGGGTGCTCCAACATCCGTGAAAGTATGTTTGACAAATGAAAGACCGCGAATAAGTCCATCATCATAATCAGCGATGATAAAATCCTGGAGGAATTCGGACTTGGACGTGATATCCCCAAATCCCACGGTGGAAAATAAGGCAGTCATAAAATACATCACGTCCAGGTAGGGCTTTGTCTTCTCCTCCTCCTTGATGTGTAGTTGGCGGTAGAAAAGGTGAAGGTAAGGGTGGTTGGCACAAAATACCCCATAATAAGAAAGAGATATTTATTTTCCTTCTTCTCACAAATATTCTTCAAAAAGCCGGTGTTGCATCTCCTGCGTAGGGCTCCACACGAGGTTGCTACTTTCTCCATCCAGTCTACAACGTAGCGCTCAGTCCACCGTGCCACTGGGTTGCGGGTGGGGGTGGGGATGGAGACACGCCCATGGTCTTCTGGATTATGCAAACAACTAAAAATATAATGCTAGGAGTTCAAAAAGAAATCAAACTTGGAAACTAGAAATGAAGAAGAGAGGTTTGTTTGTGTGTGAGATGTGAGAGGTTTGTGTATTAATTAGAGAGTAACAGAAATTATGTTTGTATGAGATGCGAGAGGTGTGTGTGTGTGTGCATGAGATGCATATGTGTGTTAGAAGTGAGAAATGCGTGTTTGTGTGTGAGAGATGAACGTTAGCCGCGTGTGTTTGTGTATGGGGGAGATAGAGAGAGGGGTGTTAGTGTGATGCGGTGGCTTGAGAAGCAAGCAACTTCGGGCACAAGCAACTTAAGATGCAAACAAGACTTATCTTTCCTTTTAATTATTTCCTTTTAATTGTTAATTTAATAGTTTTCTTTTAATTTATTTTATGTGAATTTCTTTTTATGTAATCCTTTATGAGGCTATAAATAGGCCTTTAAATCATTCTAGACTGGGTGAAGAAAGTGGCAACCTCGTGTGGAGCCCTATACAGGAGATGCATCACCGTCTTTTTGGAGAATATTTGGGAGAAGAAGGAAAATAAATATCCCTTTCTAATTATGGGGTATTTTGTGCCAACCACCCT